>UCOK01016006.1:0-54399 GCA_900474325.1 Synergus umbraculus
AGGAAATAAAGAGACTGTCGAGGGGTGAAAAAGGTTTTCCTCTTCGTTTCCGGGGGTTACTTATTCGGAATAGCTCTTTGTTCGAGGATAGAATTCGGAGAAGTGCGTCACACAACCCTCGATACGAGTTTTCCTTACGCAGGACTCAGGGGAGGCAAAAAATCTTCGTTTATTTCACTTCGATTTTCTAATAGCTTTTGTAGTTTCGTAGTTCCTTTCAAGGTTTCTCTTTCACTTCTTTCCTCCTAATTGTACTTCAAATCCATGTTCTATGTGTATCCTACATCTCTTCAAAGTTCAAACTTAAAATCTTTGAAAATGTAACACATGTTCAGTACAAATATACAGGAGGGAATGTTTTTAATGGAATATTCTACAATGAAAGCTTTTCAATTCTTGATGCACGGGAATTTTTAGATAGGAAAAGAGTATCAATTCAACTATTCAATAAGAGATTTTCGTAATTCATGATGTTTCCTGCGAGATTTCTGTATATTTATCATTATCAGTTTGATAAATCAAATTGATTGGAGCATGGTCATGGATTGGAGCACCGGCACCCGTAGCGGAAAACCGGTAGTCGTTCATGCTTGATCCAGAGATCATATTGTGCCTCGTGCCGGTGCTTCTAATGCTCTCTGTGAGTCTATGTCTTTGCTACGGTTAGTAGAATAATTTTGTCGCTAAGGCATCAGCAGCCAGCTTTTCCAGGAACGTATTCAAGTTTTTCAGTTCCCTGGGAAAATAATAAACTGCCTCTTTTTCATTATTCAAACTGTTAAAACTACAGTTATAAAATTGTCTAGCACAAAATCCAAAATAAACATAATAAATCAAGAAGTATGAGTTCTAGAAGTCTCATGCATTTAGCAGGAAAATCCCATTACCTTCAACATTCTGATAATGTAATAATCGGTGAAACAATATTTCATCATTGTTTCCAATTTAGGAAGCAATCAGTACTTAATTTCATTAATTTGAACGCTCGTCATTTTAAGTACATGCATTGTACTTTGTACTTTCGCTAGTTTGTAATGCAATGCATTTTTGAATGCTTTCCATCACATAAGCAATGCACCTGAGGAAATAGATTTTTCTAAACAACATGTGATGCAAAAGACAAATTGGCATGATACGAAAAATAATACATGAATATGTAACTGCTGCCGTGAAGTTGCATCACTAGTAATTGAAATCTTTAAACTAGATGATCATTTTCTTTCGGTGAGATGAATGCATCGGATGCGTCATGCAATTTTTCATTGGGAAATCATTACTTGCCGAGGGTAGGGGCTAAGAAAATTCAGGTTACATCCCTCCTTTTACTGTACCACGATTTCCCCACCAGTTTTGCCGGTTCCACCACCACTTGAACAGCAACCAGATGATCGCACGAGAAGCCAGTTCAGGCGTTCTTTCAAGCTTTCAATGCTTTCAGCCGTCAGTTAGCAACCGGCACTCTTTTGGTGTAGGTGTTTGTGACATTAGGTTCTCTTTGTAATGTTTAATGTTGCTTAGACTTTTTTTCTAATATTAGTTTTTTCAATTAATTTTCTTTCGCGTGTTCGGAGTGAAGAGTAGAATTATTCTTGTTTTTCGGTGGTTATGAAAAACAAAGTGGAAATAAACGTGACATTCTGTGACATAACAGTAGAATATGACTGGTAATTTATTGCTCTTACTCTTCAAAAGTGACAAAATTCGGACGTGCTTTGTCCTACAATTGAAGACTTGATAAATAGCGAAGGATAGCACTCTACTCTTGTGCATCTCCAGCTAGTCATCAAAAATAATCCTGCTTTTTGATATTTCGATTTGCTGATTTGTGCAAATAGTGTTTACATTTATCATCCAAGATTCCTGTAGCAAACGAGCCAAGTAACTACCCGGAGGCGGGTACGGAAGCCAATCTTGGAGGAACCAGCAGTATGGGACAGATTTCTAAGGATGTAAGTTCCTATTTCATTTCTTCAAGTTTCAAGTGTCCCTAATTGTGATTTGTGACTTCGGAGAGGCCTGTGGAAAACTACGAGGTCCAGACGGATACTCGGCGCATTTCTGATGCAATTGGCTTCTCTAGTGTCAACTTGGAATTTATAGCAATTCTTGAACTGGCAATTTTCCCGAAAAGATATATACTAAGCTCAGAGTTTCAAAACCCTTAAGTATTTTGAAAACCTCGTTGAAAACACGTATTGTCTTATTTGGAGAATTATTACAATTGATATTTTCATATCCGTTGAAGGTATCGTAATCGTTTTTCTTGATCATTTAGTTCGGATTATGTTTATGCATAATATTCAATTTGAATGTTTCGATATCTGACGTATTTTTTTTACCAAAAAGGTCGAAATACTTGATCGTTAAGTTTACACGGAAGTAACCTTCGTTGAGCGGCTTAAATATGTAAATGAATCACGTGCTTCCTGAAGTCCTTTTACATTATTTAAATTAAGTTGAGAGTTTAAAAGTTATAGAGTTTGGGAGTTAATGTAAATGAAGTCTGCTTCTTCTCAATCTTAAATACATCTGAATCTCATTGTCATTGCCGGTAATTGTCATCAAGTAGTCTATAGAATTATTGCTCCGAAACGTGTCTTGACTCGTTCGGGGATGATACTAATTTGAGTCATGACTAGGTCGACTGAGCACTGAGTAATGAGCATGCTTGTCATTTCCTTTCTTTCAGATAATAAGAATCATAAACCGCAGATAAACTATTATCCAAGAGGCAGAAAAAATACTGGGCATATGGTGTCATTAGTGAACTATAATTTTAAATGATGAACATATTTAAACTATAGGGATTATCTTCTCCAAAAAAATCATTGCAAATTGAATTTCAATCTCAATACCATTTTTCAAGAATATTTTGTTATTTTCCACGTAATATTCTATTTACACTTAATATTCTTTTTTCTCGGTTAGTATGCCATATAGATAAACTGCTGTATAGATCATCACTGTAATGAGAGTTGCAGTATTTACTAATTAATTATTTCTTATTAATTTGATACTGACATCATGCAGTTTTGCGTCACAGTTCCATTGAGAAATCTTCACCAAGAGCTTCTTGTTCGAAACGTGGAAACGATCTTGCATTTTACGATTAGCTTAAACGAAAAAAGATCACATCCTTAGAAAAGTGCTGTGAGAAAAATTTTAGTAGAAATAACTTGGAGCATGAAAGGGCGTTAAGGGACGAGTTTTTGAAAAGGGAATGGCGTATTTCAGTATAACTTAAAAGTAGGGCAAGTAAGTTTTTTCTTCTTGTGCACGTTTAATAGTCTTGGACGAATAAATAATCATGTGGATTATCCCCTGTTCGCGAGTAACTATTCAACCCAGATGAAACGGACAAAAAGTTTAGGAAGGTGAATAAGGGCGAGTCCCTAATATTCACAATAAACTTACCCTCTCTAGAAAAATGCTTTGATGTCATAAGATTCACCTGCTTGATGAAAACGGAGCCTGCTTCGCAAATGATATATTGCTCTCTTAAAAGCAAATCTGACTCATCAACCTTTGCTCCACTGAACTTTTTTTGTTCATGATAAGTTGTTTTTGTTAATAAATTATCAAAGAATAATAAATTGCGAAAGAATCGTATAAGTTAATTTAAGTATTTACATATTTATGAATAATGTAGTTATATCTACAGTATGAAAGTGACGAGAATTCAATTTTATTTATCCTGTGAAATAACCGGTTTGAAGGACCTCATTTTGCTGTCTTTCACCAAGAGCCATCAAAGCTTTAATTGCTTCTTCTGAGTTCATCACAGTGTGTTTACTGTTTAATTTGCATCTTTAATTTACATAAAAACTTTAAAAATATTAATTAAAAAGTCACACACGAATCTGCATTTCCTTCCTTTTTATGTTTATATATATCTTATCGAGATTGTTTTTTAAAAAATCGTTATCAAATTAAGTATTTCTTTGTTCAATGATATTTCTTCGTGTTTACATATAAAGTACATTTGAGTTTATTTGAGGGTTCTTGCAGTAATCTTGAGATATCAGCTTGCTTTTTTAAACTGCATGTTGCCAAGATATCTCACGACTAATAATAATCGTCCAATCAAATATTAACAATGTGTTAAAGTCAATAGAGCATTAAATTCTCTCTGATTTACCGATGTACTCTGAAAAATCAACGCTTTATAGATATGAATATGCAAAGTTGAGTAAAATACATAAAGAGTACTTTCGATATCTTTCAGCTTTGAATGCTTATCAAATGAAACTTGTTCCATTTCGAGTAATTGAAATATTTCCAAACACTTTGAATTTAGGATCATTTGGAGCTGAACAATATCTTTATAAATGTTGGTCAAGTTGTCCCATCTGGTACCATCTTGAATCGGTAGAAGAAGAAATGATCGAACTTGTTTTTTTCCCTCCTTCACGTTCTTTCGCATCGTGCTCCATCGAGATCATAAAATTGTTTTCCAAGTGTAAACCGGTTTTCGAGATCTGGGTTCTCGTTTCCAATGTTGTTTGCGTGCGGTCATAGGCGCCTTAGCTCCTCCCCAGACCCAAGACTTCCACAAGAATTAGACCTTTTCACGAGATTTTAAATGTCCATTAATACTGCTCAGAATCACTCGACACGAAAATATTTCTAATCAAGAATCACGACTTAGTTGATCTAACACACGAAATTGAAGCGATTCTCTAAAAATGAGAGTCAATTTAGAATTTTATCCAAATGATAACGGGATCTTCTGTATTCTGAATCCAGGCGACATGCCTAAAGAGATCTAGATCTGGGCAAAAAATTAGACGTGGACAGGTTTTCACGACGTAAACACCGATAAACCGGTTGGCTAAACGAGCCTTGCAAGTGTCCCAGAATTAATTTTTTA
Source organism: Synergus umbraculus (assembly GCA_900474325.1). Lineage (NCBI taxonomy): Eukaryota > Metazoa > Arthropoda > Insecta > Hymenoptera > Cynipidae > Synergus > Synergus umbraculus. Next base: position 4,871 of record UCOK01016006.1, read on the forward strand.
CTCGATTTCAGACCATAGTTGCGTCACTTTAGTCACTCGTTTTTCTTTTTTTTTTTTTTACACCTGGACAGTGAGATTTTTGCCATTGATGGGTTAGTCAACACTGGTAATCATTAGGACTTGATGAAAGTACAAAAAATATTCTCAATTCCACTCTGTCGTGGAATTAACAGATTTGGCATTATTTTAATTAATCCTATTCAGTTTTAGAGAATTTTAGTTTAGTTTCTGTGATTCCAGAATTTTTAGATTTCAATCGTGTAAGGTATCGGTGAACGGAATTGAACATTCAAATGAAATGTTGAAAAGTTCAGAATTACAAATGAGAAGCATTCAAATTGAGCTATTTTTGTCATGCATTAATAAATGAAGAATGTCGAAAAGAATTTGTTAAATGTTGGAATTAGAAGTTGTCCATGGGCCTTTTTTTTATAAAAATCCTAGCTGATGCAAATGGGCTGATGCAAAAGAATCTTTCACCTCATCCCAGCTAGAAAGTCATTGTTTATGGCGCTGCTTACGAACCGGTTGCTTCTTGGTACAACTCTGGCCTTCGACTTCAGGCTTGATAAAAGGGCTCTTCGGCTTTTATCCATTAATAGCATTGACTTTTAAAAACCTTTTCAAGCCCTCTGTTCAAAGTATACATATAATAGTAAAAATTTGAGTAGGAAAATTTTTAAAACTAAAAAATCTCCAGAAAATGTATAGGTACTTAAAAATTATTTCATCCACCTCATTAATAATGATACAATTTAACACTGACTCTTCTGCGGGCAGCCCTGCGGTGAAACCGATCTTCTCAATATATAAACCCTGAAACCACATACTTCCTGGGTTCGCGACGACTTGTAGAAACTTAATATGTTACCCTTCTGTCAGTGAATCTACCCATTTGATTTTTATTTTTGATTTTTATTTTAAGTAACTCTCAAGGTACATATTTCGAAATTTTTCTGCCATATTCTCAGAAAGTTGATTTTAAAAGTCGTCAAAAAGTAAAATAAGACTAGAAACTACTGTCAAAGAAATAAAATGTTAAGGGGAGAATGAAAATTTATGAAAGTACTACATAAATAGACATTTGATTGTCAGAACGTGGAAGAAAATAAAGTCTACTAACTATACTGCTACCTCGAAATAAAAATTCAAACTCTCCGTTGATCGTTAAATGAGTATAAAAGAAACACGGCTCATTTAGATTCAACGTCGAGGACGTTCTATGAATAAATATCGAATCGTCGGCTCGGAAGGAATTTTCAAATTTCAGATCATGATATCGCCTCGCCAATGCGGCACCCCTGAAATGGGTCGTCAACATCGATAAGCATGAAGCGCGTGCTCTAATCTCGAGTTCGTATTACGAATCAAGGTCACTCCTATATCACCTACGACTACGTATTTTGACGAACGTAATCGTTGTAGCTCCGGAGAAGAAATCATAAGTTATGCGAAAAGCCAGCAAAGTACTTATAAGAATTTGATAAGGGAGATAGAGAAATCTTCATTTCATCCTATATTAATACTCTTGCTGACGAAAATGCTCCAGGCTTCCATTTGGAAAATGAAAATGAAGGGAAAGAAAGAAATTCTTCAGCAAGATGAGAGACGCGAAGTGGAGAACAAAGGAACTTGAAGAACCTCGAGTTCGATGCTCCTTCTTATCAGTGGATGGCCCGTTCAGCAGCTGATGCTCTTCTCCTATTGGTTGTCGATGACGTCACAGCTATCGATTATTGCTATCCATGTGACACGCGCCGGTTTCTAACAGCCTGTACACAAACCACTAGTAGATTCGAGGCCGGGACTTCAACAAAGGCTGATGGTGTCCTGAATCAGGAAGTGATTCCTCCCAGGAATCAATTTCTTCCCTCCATCTTTGGTGGAGGAAAAAAAATACTAGTAAATTCAATGGAAGTAAATAACGATGTAGATTAATCCGAAGACCACATGTTTCAATATGCATATCACAAAGGGTTTTATGAGATTAAATCTGGCGAGGAAAGATGCTTCTATAAAAATGAAGGTCTCGAAGATTATGTGGCATGTATGGTGCCCTGTACAATGTCAGAATAATGGCGTCTTCCTATTTTTGTTCGAGGAGGAACTTTTCAGTCGATGCTCTCAATGTCCCAGTCTCTGGCAACACTAATAAATTTCATGCTTCTGTGGCTCTTTTTTCTTTTTGGATACTGCTCTGTCCTCTCTTGGTTACTCAGGAAGCTATAAATAGCTTCGGATATCCAAATCCCACAGGCTTCTTTTACTCCTTTTTATTATGCTGAATGCGTGTTTACGCATAAGTACACACATGTGTGTGTACTTTCAGTTCCCTCGTGGTGTGAATGTGTGATACATGACCCACGATGTGGAACGTTTGGAAGGTAGAAGGTCGAATCTGTTTTTCATTTGGATTATTCCACTTCTTCAACGAAGCATTTCTGGCTCGAGTAGATCCAGTGACGTTTAAAATTATATTTCTCAATTTTGACAAGTTGCAGAAGAAAGAATAGTGATAAACATTTGATGAGAAGCTTCTAAAATGGAAGACCGAATTTATATTTGAAATTGCGTCTCATTTTTACGGTATCTGAGAGCGCACAGTAGCTGCGAGTATTTTTCTTTCTCTAATGTTTGCTCAGACTCAGAGCTGAAGAGATTTTGTGAGATACTGCTTCTCATGAGCTCTTGATATTCGTAGTAAACAAACTAGGGAGCGTATAAGCCTTCCTTGGGGAATTGTGAAGGGGATTTGGAATGATCATTTCAGAGGTTACATCTGATTTCGTAGATCCCTTTACTTTTACACGTTCACTATGAAGGTTCTTTGCTAACACTAAATATAAGATCTGATAAAGGTTCTTTGATGAAATGAAGACAAGCATAAATTCATGTTAAAGTGAAGTTGATCAACGAAAAGAGCACATCATTTTTCGTGCACAACAGGTTTGTGAGTCTTTTGGGTCCTTTCGTGTGATCTTTCTTTTTTAATTTCATACCATTTAAGTATACTTGATCACGTATGTATGTATTAAGGAAAGATAGAGAGAGTCTTGTTGTTTTAGACCATGCAAACAAGTCTGATTGCTAAGATGCTTTTATCAGTGCTTTTATGACAGAAATTTTTTTGTATGTAGTGTATGCTCTGCACGCAGCCTTTAGAAATTAAAATGATTAGCCAAGCTTATCAGCAAAAGTGTTTAATCAAATAGGAAGATGTTTGTCGCCACAGGATGTCGCCTGATGCAGCAAAATATGAAAGTGAATAAGATTTAATTTCAAGTAATCAAGAACCATGACTTATACTTCCTTATCAGATAATTTATATAAAGATTATGTGAGAGCATTTTTTACTGTGAAGCTGAATTTAAAGCATACAATCAAATCTATAAATATTGTGTAATTTTTTCTTTATTGATTTGCAGAGAAATGCATCTCCATAAGGAGATTCTTAACAGATTCTGCTCAAATTATTGATGTGGTGATACAAATTTATGTGGCACAAGGTTTTTGTAGATTGTATAATCAACTGCTCTCAGTCTCGGGTTTCGATACGCCATCTTGTTTATGGACTCATATACATTTCCGTTGCCCTTTCGCTGCTGTTATTCATTTCTATTTCTTGTTTTCCCCCTTCAGTCATCTTGCAAATTCATTTAGTTAAATGGCACAAGAGACTGTAATTTAATATGTCTGCCTACTAATTTCTGCACAAGTGCTTTTATTTTAAATTACCAGCATTTTTACTGAAAACTGTTTTCAGTAACAGCAGTATATACTTTTCAATTCGATAGCAATCGGACATTTGGTTTGACGTCTTGTTTTCATGCAATGGTGTCTAATGAATTTACTAAAACTATTTATGCAAAAAGAACAAAGTTTACGTTTCGGGAAGTGGAATAAATCGTCGAATTACTAACTTGACAGTCTATTCACTAAACATTGAGGTAAAAATAAAAAATCAAGGGATTCCATTGATTATTATGCTTGACGCATTAAAAACATCATCATCAGTTCACATTAAGTATAAAAAACTGAAACGTGCCTCCTAGAGGATTATTTCTTTTTACATTTCTTGTCACTGAGTGACGTGAAAAAGTCGCGTGATCGGAAATGAAATTCTGGCACACCTACACCTGCGACGATTCATTATTATTCTGGCGCTGAAAAGTTTTCTTCACATTTACTCTAAAATCTTCTTTTATCAAGTCTTAGAGAGTTAAAATTACGAAAACAGTATAATTGAATTAATTTAATAATAAAATAATCGCAGTATCATTGTGTAAGGTCGACAACTCTGTTGGAAAGATTTTTTGTAGTTCGCTTCGCTAGATACCATTCGCTCCATGACTTCACGCACAAACTCGCTTTGCTCTTTTTCCTTCTTCCCTTCTCTCTGCTGATGAGAATAAAAATATAAATCTCCATTAAAATTTATGTAGCTGTTTATGCGACTCGTTGGTACATTCAATCCAGGCAACTGCTGCTCCGTCAATTCATTGCCCCAATGAAACCACTTGTTATTTCGCGAGACTTTACTTTTGCCGCGCTTTTACCATTGATTATACCAGTTCTATACCCGCCCACATAGCCCTAACTCAGCTATTATTATCATCGAGTCTTGTTTACCAAAAACCATATTCAAGGGGATTCTAGTCACGAAGATTCCCCCTTAGCAAATTACCATTTCTCTTCCTAATTTTGAGTGTTTTTCCTTCATGCTTTCCCTGATTACACGCACCCGTGCGTTTCAAGGTTACATGCCGAATATCCCTACATGTTTTTTGACCACTAAAGTGTTATTATCGCTTTGACCTTTTACATAAATTACTTCCCAAGACAGCTTTCTACATAGCCATTTTAATTTTTAAGATAGAAAAACACATTTTAAATGATAATGATAGTTACGCCTACACGACGTAAAGGATTCGTTTTGTTTTAGCCTTGGAGAGTAAAAGTGTCAATTCTTACCGAGAGTTTCAAAACGTCAAGTGTTAATACTTGACTAGAAGGAATTGATAGCAATTTATTACTCCTTTCTGCTTTTAAATCATTCATTTTTTATTTATTCTTTGTGGAAGCTTGCGTGCAGGTTGAAAAAAGAGATAGAGTATTAGTTATTGAAACTTTATTTTTACTGGATAATTTTGAAGTGCAGTACAGTGAAGACCGACCAGGTACTGAATTGACTGACCTGATCCTAAGCTAGCGTCCTAGGTGACAAGGCTATCGAAGGAAAGGAAAATGCAATAAAATTTGGGGAAACACAATTAAGATTTGTATAGTACAGGAGAAAGTGTATACCTGGATTCTATTTGCTAGCTAAACCTTCAGCACTAATGTAGAAAGATAAAGTAACGGAACTCCGAAAAGAGAGAATATTTTGAGAGCTATTTTAACGAAATATTATTTTAATTTACTATAATTTGATATCTAATCAAGAGATTAAATTATTGATGAATTAAGCCTAAAATATTAATAATTATAACAGGTGATCACCAAGGTACCAAGTTGTCATATACATAAAAGGATGGCGAGTTTTTCCGGCCTTATGTTTCATAAAAATTGTCACCCACGTTTTAAATTGCACACAGTCCTCAATATATCATTTGTATTTTTTTTAAAGAACCAATTAACTCCCTTGTAGCAGTGACGTTAACTTTGAGCGTTGAGTGTGTTGATTGAGTGTAATATTATAGCTAGGTGATGTGGTCTATTATTTTTAATCCAACGATCCGTCAGTGTGGACCTTTCAGTCTTTCAGTTACCTCCGGGAATTGAAAGACTTCTTTGTATTTTAGTAATTTTTTAAAAATAAAATATTTACCGAAAATAATTGACAGTAAACCTTTTCTGATATGGAGATGAACTTTGTCATTTTAGTCTGCCATCAGTAGCGTTTTCGGTAAGAAGATTAAAGACTTTTTCAGATTATTAGATTACTATAGCTATCGATCATGCAATCGGCAATTCCTGGTGACGTACAGTTGTTTGTCTTCTATTTAGCATTTCCACTTTTAGAATATTTAAAAATTTATTTTGCAATTTCTTGTACTTTTTAAATTATAAAAAATCAGATCGTTACAAATTGTTTTTCGTTTGTAAATAGGTATATTCTTTTAATACATTTCTATTAAAAAGCTGTTTATTTCAGTTAATAAAATAGATGTTTAAACCGATAAATGGCTGTACCTATTTATTAGAAACGGCTGTTGTTTCCCTTGTATGAATGACAATCTAATTACTGATTTTATCTATATTTACATTAATAATTGGTAACATTACCTTTTTTCTGACCTTGAGTGAAAACATAGCTCAACATTCTTTGTAAACAAAGTGTAATCACCAGATTATTGTAATATGGAGATAAATATGTAACTGATGATAGGAATTTTAGTATACCTTCCCATTAGGAATTTCTTTCAAATTAGTGTTTCTACTCATTTTATGTGGTGTATAAATATTTTGTCCTTCTGATTGATAATAATTCTAATAAATATAGTAATTATACTCGAGTAATTGTACGTTCGCGGCTAGTGAAATATCAATATTATAATGATAATTATACTCATATAGAATGGAAAATAACGTCAAGGGAGGGAGAAACCGGTTAGCTCGTATATCATAACTCTTTAGTAACAAAAGTGATTTGATTGCAATTACTCTTTTCTATCAAAGTTATAAATACTTTCTCGTATTTCAAATCTTGAGTATCGTAATATCATCAATACTCATCAATAATCATTGAATCCTGAAATACGAAGATTTAACAAGAAAATTTTGCAATTACACTTTAAATTAAAATGACTTTATGTAGTTTTTTTAATGCAGAAAATGGGATATTAATTTCAATTTGTTTTCTGTTTCAGACGCATATGCTATTCATGGATGCTTTTCTTCAAAACAACAGGCTAGATCATGTCTCCATGGTCATGTCCCAACATCCTTCCTATTTGGAACATTTCTTAAGGACACAAAACTTTGTTCTTCGTGGGGATGGTCCTCTTCCTTACGATTACCGACATCTAATCGCAATCATGGTGAGAATTAAAATTTTATTTTGAACATGTTTAATAATTGAGATAAATTGAATGAATTATTTCATTCAGCAGTTGTATCAAAATATATAAATATGGCAACGAATGTTAAATATATGTAATGAGTGTTAAATATATTTCCTAGTAGGAGTAAATATATTTTTTTGGGTTGCGTTAATGTCCTAATGCCATCTTTGATCGAAAAAATTTTATCACTTGTACAGTTTGCGAGAGTAAACACTGAAACGCGATAAATGATAAGATAATCATTCGAAAGAAAAGTAAAAACAGGTCTTATAGAGCAAACAGCTTTCGTTCAATTGCAGATATTATTTTGAGATAATTAAAATGAATAATTCAATGAATTCTTCGAGTAATTAAGAATCTCTTGAAGAAAAATTCTCTTTTAAAATATGAGATTATTGAAGGAAATATTGAAAGGGATTTTTTTAATTTCAGGCCGCAGGAAGACATCAGTGTAGCTACCTTATAAACCTTCAAAAGTCAGAGTTTCTGCATCAAGGTGGTGATAAGTCCTGGCTTAAGGGTTTGAAATGGATACCGGGGAAGCTGCAGAATCTGTACGAGATCAACAAAATTCTCGCACACAGGCCTTGGCTTCTCAACAAAACACACATAGAGGTTTGTAGATTTTTTATTACTATTTTGTTTAGTATTCTACTTTATTTTATTTTCAGTAACAAATATTTAGCTTTGAAGTTGAGCTTGTTAAAGAGATGGATAAAAATGTGTGGATTTATCTGTTATAGAAATTAACGAAAGGTGCAGATAATTGGTCGTTAGCTGAGGTTGTCCAGGCGATAGTTCTTCTGGCTCACTTCCATTCGCTAGCGTCCTTCGTCTTCTCCTGCGGCATTAACGAGGAAGTGGACAACGTAGCGGGTCACCATTATAAGGAGAATGTCCAAGACAATAGCATTAAACTACAACCTGCCAAAGACAAGCTTTCTAGTAGTCCCAAGAAGATCCTCAACGGCAGTGGCAAGACTGGTAAGCAATTCTGCAATTTTTACAAAGAAAATATTTATGACCTATTAAATTGATTAAGACTGCACTGCAAAAAGAGTTGCGTTCAATAGTTTTCGAATTTTTTTAGAAACCATCCCGTCGCCGCCTTCTTCACCCAGTATTGTTGGAGAACAGGAAGTCGGTGTAGAGACCCTCATGGAACGAATGAAGCGACTTTCGGAAAAGTCTGAATCTTACCAGATCACACAAGAAGAATTGTCAAAACGATTCGAGACTGTGGAATCACAATCTGCTGAATTAGCAGCTGCTCCCGAGAGAAGTTCTGTTTTAGATTCGGATATCGGTCTCTTCATTGAGGATGCTAGCTTTATCTACGAGGACTTTGCCAAGGTATATCAATTTATATCAATTACATCAATTTTTCAACGTTCAACACCTCAACTAGAGTACAGCAAGCTTAATTTTTAATGGAGTTTAAAGTGCGGGTTATAATAAATTTCTTTACTTTCATTTACAGCGAGGTCAACTGAACGACAGACCCACCTTCCGTGTACAGGATTATTCTTGGGACGATCATGGTTATTCTCTTGTGAACAGGCTTTACAATGACGTAGGCAATCTTCTCGACGATAAGTTTAAGACGGCCTATAACCTAACGTATTACACGATGGGCACGCACAACAAAGTAGACACGTCGCGTTTCAGGCGAGCCATATGGAATTATATTCAGTGCATGTTCGGAATCAGGCATGACGACTATGACTACAACGAGGTGAATCAACTCCTCGAACGGAGCTTGAAAACCTTCATCAAGAGTGCTGTTTGTTATCCAGAACGTGTTACGAAAAGGGATTATGATCGCGTGATGAGAGAGTTCAAAGCCAGTGAAAAGGTGAGTCGTCATTCCTATTTACATAAACTGTAAACAAACATTTTTCTCTCGTGATTAGGAGGGTTGAGGGTTTAGAATTTAATAGGTAAACAGTGACCTAGTTTGAGAAACCCAATCTACATTAAGTAAAAGTAATAGGCAAAAGTTTATCTGGTTTCAAGTACTACACAACAATGATTCAATTGAAGGATTGAATTCTAAATTGTTAAAATTCAAATCCTATTCATTTCAAACAATCTCCTTTCTAAGGTTTCCATCAGAACTTTACTAAATTGAAATTTCCTTTTTCTGTGCAGGTTCACGTAAATTTAATGATCCTGGAGGCTCGCATGCAAGCAGAATTACTCTACGCCTTACGGGCCGTAATGCGGTATATGACCTAACTTGTGTGGTAATAATCAGAGAATCGATTTGCCAATTCTTTCCTCGCATGCGATTTCATCGGGGCAATACGGACACTTTTACGGCTCGCCAATAGAAGCAGCCAACTACTGGCACAAGTATCGAGTCTAATGTCTCTACGAAGTTGAATGCGATTCATCGTAAGGTATATAGCTTTGTACGAATTTGAGAGACAGCTTTGTCAAAAATAAGAGATAACGAAAAAAATGTGAATAACACAGAAAAGATCATAAATGAAAAGAGAGCGCTGAATGTTATTTGGGGTTCGAGAAAGCTTGAAATTCCGCGCTCATATGTTTAATTTATTTGTACTCCATCCGACAATTTTTCTTGAGCTTTTTATTAGTCGTTTGCATATTTTCAAAGCGCGGTGCGCATGACAGATATATTAAAATGTCAATTTTCTTTTTCTGAAAATGAAATATTTTGCTTATCAAGAATAATTTTGAAAATAGATGTTCTTATATTTCGTTGAACAGTAACAATTTTGATCATTTGAAATAGTGTAAAGATTTTATTTATTGGCTTTTCAGTTTTAAAAAATATCCATTTTTGAACGGCTAATGAGCCGAAGGGATCCAGATCTATATATTTTTTTACGTCCGTGAATTCGTATCTGGGTCTTTCTAATTTTGTGATTTCTCATCAAAAGTTATTTCGTGATTGTCTTTGACGTGGCAGTTTTAACTCAACTAAAGTTATTATTACAAATTGGTCGAACAAAAAATTTTGTAACGTGATAACGATAACACAAAACGCATTAGTTTATTACTTTTGCAATTAACTCTTTTTCATTTTTTAAGGACGAAGATGCAAGTCTTTTTCTGAGAATTATATCTATCATGACTAGATTTGACAAAAGTCGAAAACTATTAGAACTTTGCAGCAATACATACTAATAATTTATACGTATTTGTGTATAATAAAATTCATTAGGATTTTTCATTAAAGAAAAAAATAAATATATATAAGGAAGGCATTAATGAATTTTAATATACAAATTCAAGTAGTTCACATCGTGATTGTACTTGGGAAATTTCATCTTTTCTCGAATTTTTGAATAGAATTTATGTAGTCTTTATTTCTCACTATAAATTTGAAAATACACGATGTGAATGAATTTCAAAGTTGTGTACTTGTATATGAATGTACAAAGAGATGTAAGGAAGAAGAGAAACAAGAGAGGGGAAGATTAAAAGCATGCTAGTTAGAAATACTTGAAGAGAGACTGTGAGAAAGAGAAAGAGAAAGAGTGTTGAATATTGATAATTAAATTTGATTAACTCTACTTGAAAAGCATATCAAATTATTATAAATTACCATTATCCAATCTATCGTTTGATTCAGATTCTTCTTTATTTGTATTCAATCTCTTAATTTCTTTCTCTTTTCTAATACTCTCATTAATATTTTGCGCTCTTTCATATTAGGTTTTGTGTCGCTGATAATTTTATATTGTGTAGTCGTCCCTCATTGTTACTCTGCTAAAACCTGCGGAGATTTCGCAGGCGATATTTTTAAGTTATACAGACGGAATTGTGCAAGCGGCCCTTCACTTTAGATTTGAAAGTGAACGAATGTTCGCCATTTCGCGTAGCGATCTCAGTTAGAGTGCGAATGTCGAGGGATGATGCACAAAAAAGAACGTAGATGTTTTTTTTTTACTGACAAGCGAAAGCAATTAGAGAAGGAAGAAATATTTATTTAGTAATGTAACGCACGTAGATTTATGATTTTTACATTTCTTCAAATTGTGTAACGCTTTCTTCGCTTTCCGAATGGACGGTGAATTTAAAAAAAAAACTGTCTGTAGGTAAAGTTCCGCCTGCAAGGATGCAGATTTTACCGAATGAATTTTAAAAATTTGTTTTCATTACGCATCGGTGCAGTAGTGAAAAGGAACTTACTGTATGTATGTCGTGTAGAGCGCAAAGAAATTTTCTGGAACTGCGAGTATTTTTTTAAGATTACCATTTAAGACTTTAAATATGGCTATATATTGTTATTTTTTTAGTTGCTTTCCCTGTGAAGAAGCAAAAAAACAGTATGAGATTTTTGTAAATATCGTGGCTCTGAATGGAAGAAAGTCGGAGGATGAGGAATTTTGAGTTTTCGCTCGTGTGAAGTAATTTAAGATTCGAGAAAAATGTTGGAATAATTTTTATTATTGTATGTAATTGATTGTACAAAAGAAGGCAGTAAGTGAGGATTTCGATGAGACTGGAAAAGTGAAAGTTGATAATGAAGTAGATTAACTTTCTGTCCTGACAAATCAGTTAAATTACTTAAATATCTTAAATATCTAAATTTTACATCTTAATGACAAAGATGGGTAATTTTACGAATTAGTGTATTGGAACAGCAAGTTTTATTGATGTATTATCTGTGAAAATGACATTTAGCACTTCATCGCCCGAATTTATGTAGTTTATTACTTGTTTTTTTGTTTTTTCTTTCTTTTAAAACTTGAAACAACTGACGATGCTGTGAAGCAAGAGAGGAAATTTTTTATCGAGCTTGGCGCCTCGAGAAAATAGTCAAAACCATGGAGGTGGACAACCAAGTATTTTTCATCGATCCAAAACGGTTTAATAATAGAATTTTCAAGGTCTTGCAATCATCGATTATTATCAACATTTCTTCTGTAAGTTGTCCACCTTCAACAGTCACAAAACATATTAATAATCTATCTATATGCCACCGCATCAAGAATGATCGTGTGATATTTCAAGTGATTAGACTTGGCCCTTCTGAAGAAAGTGGATAAAATAACAAACAGAAAAACAAATGTTAAATCCACTTTGACTCGAATCCTTTGTGACAAAAAATTGCCTGAGTATTTAATTAAATGTATTTAAAATTTTCAATCAGCAATCCCAATAGGTTCTCTAGATCCCTTAATTTGGTTAAGTACCGCGGTTCAATCTTAACCTTTTTATGTGGATTATGACCTACAATTTTTATCTCAACTGTGGTATTACTATTTTAGTCTTAGATTTCGTGAAAATTTTGGAATATTTAAATTATTTTATCTTCAACTCATGGCAGTGGATTGTTCTTATGGTTTGAGTTAAGGGTGTTTTTTAATATACGAGGAGGGTCGTATGTGATGTGATTTCTTTTATATCGTAACGAATATAATAATGAATACTAAGAAATGTTATAGTTTCATATAATAAGTGATATGTTATTTGTCATTTATTTTATCCCTTAATAAATGATGTTATACAAAAAATTAATCTCTCTTTATTTAGATAATTTATATTATGTTAGTTGATAGTATAAGATATAATCAATAATTAAAAAGAAATCGACTCACTATTTTCTTTACTAAAAAAGAATAGTTGAGACTAAATTCTCGTTCGATACTTTCAAGTTGAAAAAAGTTTTCTTTCTGATCGGCAGAATTCAGATAAGGAATATCGTGTCGAGGATTCCTACATTGTTCACAGAAGTAAACAATACAAAATGAAACTGTTTTCTTCTTTAATTTGCCGATATACCAAATATTCTATTGATTACAAATATTACAATAGTTGAAAACAAATGGTCGCTAATGTCACATTTATTCAGTGTTAACTTGCACAATGCTCAACATACATACAAAATAACATCAAACATCAAATTGCGACAAGACATTTTATATATATTTTCTATATATGCACTCCTTCGGAATATTTACAGACATTAATTTATCGAACGTGAAAGAAATTAATGTAAAATTATAATATTAAAACTATTGAGCATAATCTAGAATTCATACTGTGTTCTGAATTAAAATGAAAATTTTCAACGTCCATATAGGATATTAGTATGCAATTGAAACATAAGCATCAAGCATTTTTATTTCAGCCAGTAATGGGCAACATGAATTTTAAATAAACATATTGCAACTTGCCAGGAAATAACTTTAAAGCTGTATAAAGGAAACAATATGGGTATATGAATATAATAATAATAATAAACTATAAATAGCATTTCTAAATAAATATCTGCATTATGTAATCAATCGCTAAAATAATAAATAATTACATATTCGAGCACCTGGTAACTGTTACGCTTTTAAAGCACTATAATTACGTATAGTGTATAATTCAATTGCACTTGGCCCACAACTGGTTTTCACTGTTTTTTATGTAAAGGACGGATCCGAATCGCGATGAACTATTGAACAAATCTTGAATGACAGACTGAACATGAAAGACTGAAAATGACACCTTTTAAATTCAGAAATGATTTTTACATACAATCATACATATATATTTTTAGTGTGCTAATTCTCTTGCCAGAAATAATTTACGTGATGGCATGTAGCGCATTATCGAACGAAAGGAAATTTTGATACTAATTTCCATCGTAGTCGTGAAGTGGTTGATGATGATGCATATGTATATGTGGTGACAATTCGACTGGAACTCCTAAGTTGCTTGTCTGAAAAAAATAGTGAATTACTCACTGAATTTTTTTAATTGATTTTATTTATGCAATTTGAAAAATTATCAAGGATATGGTAATCAATATCTTCTTTTAAGGCTTAATCTCAAGGGGTTTAGTAAGGCCCTTCTTTAGTTTCTAGCTGGACTCATAAGTATTATTTACGTTGAGGTGAAATAAGTGTGGACTCACTTGAGTTCGAATCCCATTTATGGGGGTCGGTGTAGGATTGTCTGAAGGATGATAGCTTATGACATGAGTTGAACATTTTTCGCAAGCTCGTCTTCTGCGAGAAGGTGCGCGACATCGCAGAGCTCGACATAATTCACGTGCCATTTCTGCGCAAAGTGATTCTTGTTGATGGCTTTGCGGTTGCTGTTGCACATTTTGAGGTAGACCTTGTAGAGATCCAGAGCACGTAGGAGGTGGCACTGGCGACTGTTGCTGTGATAATAAAATTAAAAAATATGTCGGACTTTCATTGTGAATAATAGGTGCTGAAAATGGGTTTTAATATTCATATTCTAAACACATAACAGCAGTGCATCTTTTCTTATATTCTTCTCTAGTTTAAACACTGGGAAAATTTGCCTTATATGTATATTATAAAATAATTAATCTCAGGTGCATAAAAGCAAACAAGGTAAATTTCAATAGTAAAGTTTATTAGACAATATTTCAGAGACTTTTGCATAATTTTTTCCATGACGTGCATATACATATAATTTATATCTGGGTAAAAAATTAAATGGCTTCCTCACCTTTCTGCTTTTAAGCCATTCACATAGATGATCAAGAGAGGCTTCAATGCGTAATGAGTTCGTGCTAAAGTACATGCAAAGTATGAAAAGACGAGCAAAATTAAGTGAATAACTAAATCTAGAAACTGTAAGGAATTAATTAAAATACAAAGAAAGACTTAAATCTATTCTATAAATATATAAGCAATTTTCTAGGTATTTTAAAGTTTTCTATACCTGTTCTGGCGGCGCGTTCTTTTTTGAATTATAGCAAAACTCGAAGATTGCTATTAAAACGGCGAAAGCTAATCCGCAAAGAAGAACCACAAAAACTCCCCCTGAAAAGGATAATAAATTATTTGAAATTGAAAGATTGAATATATTGATTTATTTTTTACCTATGTTATCAACTCCTAAAGCATTGGCCTTGCTTTCTTTTCCTTTATCAGTTTTCATACAAGTATCACCCTTATTTTTCCACCAGTGATTATAAAGAGCTTGAATATCTCCTTTCTCCTGCAATTCTAAAATCGCCAATGATATTTTGTCTCGCCAAGGTGACCCTAGAAATCACAATTAAAAAAGAAATGAAAAGGGTGATATTTTACTTTACAGAAAAGAGCATTTGGAAATTTATTTATTGTTTATACCCATCGGTGTAGCAATTCCGTATCCTTTACTGTCTAAAAGTCCTCCGATTTGTGTGAGATTACAGTCTCTTTGAACGATATAATCTAACATAGTAGATTCCATAAGAAAAGCATATTGTCCTTGAAGGACTCTTTGAATCCCTTCTTCATAAGTTGGTACAAAAACTGAAGGCTTCTTATTCTCCATGAATCTCCACATTTTTTTGTACGTCTCAATCATCGAGTCCTGCGAGATTTATAGCAAAATAAGTACAACAATAATAATAAATATTAGTATATAAATCCACTGAATATTTAAATTATTTAAAATACCCGAAAGAAAGTCATAGTACTGCCACTGTCTAATGTTCCATAAGTAATATCCGTTTGACTGGCTAAATCTTCTGCATTCTCTATTGGTGTTATCATTCGTTCTACTGTCAAAAAGGCAGCCAGATTTGCAGTGTACGATGAAATGATTATCAGCGTAAAAAACCACCAAATCCCACTCACGATGCGCGTACTTGTTGCCTATTAATTAAAATTATTGCATATTAAATAAAATCCACTTACAATCGAAAATAAATATAAATATAAATTTAACTATTTAATGAATCATTATTGATATTAATGTCGTACCTTGGGATTAAGGTCACTTCCCTGTTGCATGAGGGTTCCAATTGTGAACCAGAAGCTGTTCGACAACGAAAACTGATTCTCCACAATTTCCGGTCCCGCATGGCACGGATATGGATTGTTCCACTCGTAAGGACTGAATCGGGCAACTACGAACATTGTTACCGAAACCAGGACATATGCTGCCAATACGTAAAGCCAGATTTCGATAGCCAGAGGATTCATGAAAGAGAAAAGTCTCGCGGGATGACTCGTTGGTACCTGCACAAGAGAAAAATATTTTTAAAGCACGATATTTCTATTTAATATTCATTTTTCCGTTTCAAAGTTTGTATTTGTCTACCTAGATCTTTTTTATTAAGTTAATGTAAAGTGACAATGTAGTTAGCCTCATTAGAAGTAATTTGAGGACCTCAATGTCCATGAAGAAGACGAAACGTTTACTTAGGGCTTTGACTTAATTAGCTATTGACTGATGACAAATTTCCAGTTGAACGGTACAAGGTCTGTACCTTAAACCTAAGATAATCGAACGTCAACTCTCTTGTAAGATAAGCTTTACTGTGCAATTAACAATTCTATTTACTTGGCTAAACAATCTCAGACATGTATATATATATATTTATTGGTCAAACTCGGTTACCACAATATGGATTGAGTAGTGCAATTATCGTCTACAAAGGGTTTGTTATTACCAATCATGAATGGGTATTCATGTTCAATAGAAACTTCGGACAAACATTATCGATTTGTGTCGTTTTACTCATTTCAACTTGAAGATTTCTTATTTTCGGCTTCCACTTTCAGTTCTTATTTTCAGCTTTGATTTTTAGCTCTTATTTGTAGCTGGAGCTTTAAAGTTAATTTCCTTCGACATCTTAAACCATAAAAAGAACCCTATGAATAATCTATTCAAAATTTAACTTCTCTATTTTTAGTTATTTCTCTTGTACTTTCCTTTTGCACATTTCTTATGAAAAGCTGCAAGCAATTGACATGGTTTTATTTAAAGATGGGAAGTAGTAAAGTCGAAAAACGTAGTACAGGTTTCGCTTTTCATGGAAATATCGAGAGTATAATTACCTTTTTCTGCTCATTTAACGTTTATTAAATCATTTACCACGATCTGATCATATCAATGCAGTCTTGACCTGATTTCGAGTCCCCGCTAAATGTTGTTTTGAAAGAGCGTGGACATTTTTTTTCCAGTGAAAAAGTTAAAAAGAAAAGGAAAGAAAAAGTGGGTTATTGAGGAACAGAATTGTTCCTTTGAAATTAATTGTACTACACAATGAAATGCTTTGGATTTAAGTCTCAACTGAATTAAACAGTGACTGACGATTCAATTTTTAATTAGACACTTCTCAATCATTATAAGCCCCTGTCACGTCAATAAAAATGGTAGAATAGAATATGCAGGAGGAATGGAAATTAAATTTTTAATGTTTCTCCTTTTGTCATTTAATAACACAAACGCTAATTGATTTGTTCCGAAATTAATTAAACTCCGCATAATTAATAGAGGTGCCATGTGCTACGAAATACAATTCAAGTACACTAATACGAATTACAGCACGTTCCTTCCTCTACCATCTTGTTTCCTCTTTGTTCAGCGCTCATATAGTTATCGGAGCAGTAATTGGTGATTACAGAGTAAGAGGCATTCCATCAGTTTACAATGGTAAATATCAGCGTTAATTGAAACATAAATAGTTTTGATGAAAATCCATCTTCTTGTTATAGTGAACAAATAAATTCATCCTTTCATTTGTCATCATATTAAAAAATAAGTATTTTTATCATCAAGTTAATATATAATACCAAAGATTACTCTTTCTTACAGTTATTCTACGCAGATTGTGTCCAATTCTAAGCGAGGCGAAGCAAAAAATTAAAAGCACTGGCGCCAGCAGTAGCGCGAGGGATATTAATTCAGGAAATTACCAAAAAACCAGGAGACCAGCCTGACAAGGTAGGTAGGATGTGTATGTTAAACAAAAATGTGTTCTCTGGTCTGCCTGAGGCAGTTCACAAACCAGCGCGGTGCCAGGATTAAAGGTAGACTTTATTTAGCTTGGTTTGTTTTAAATGCAAGTGGTGGTGATAAAGTAAATTGCTCACAAGTCATGAAACAAACTTTGATCTCGTTTAAGAGACACCATTTTATGTCCTAACTAATAAAAAATTTATAACATACCTTGAAAAGAATTGAAATGCCCAAATTCATAAATGGTTTGGTGAAGTCTATTACACTTTCACGAGCGTAATTAATAGTCATCGAACCCACTGCCAAGTCAGCTTTCTGAAAATATAATTAGTGGATTACTACGGTATATCCTCTTTTAATTTCGTGAAATTATATGTAATATTAGAACGCACATTTTTCTATGCTTATTTTTAGTTTTATATGTATTATGTCCGTCTTTTCGGAAAAATTTCATCAGGGCTAGACTAGAGATTTCAGCGGAACAGTAATTAGTTGTAAGTACTTGGCTGTCCAACTAGGAGATTTACTGCTGTGAAAGAGCAAGCTGCGAGGGTAAGTAAGGGAGTTGTCAAACACTAGTCATTCAAAAACGTGTGCTTCAGAAAACAAAGCCAGACGGGTAATTACCTCACTTGAGATAATTATACCCTCCACAAACAGTTACATTTTTCTAGTTTAGAATAATAGAAAAATAAAAGACAATGAAAGAAATCCTGTTCAGTTAACTCGTTTCACTTTTTTTAAAAAACCAAGATTATAGTTTTGCCTCCTGATTTATAAATGTTTTCTAGAATTTTTTCTGATATATTCTATTCTGTATTTTGAGCACATATTTCCTATAATAGAGAAATTTTATTCTTCTCGCGTGACTCTGTCGACGTCTCATTTCCACTGACTGCCTTCTCTATTTTGTGGAAAACTTCTAAGCGACTGAAATATGACGCGTTTTACTGTCTTCTTTCTTTCCTTCACCAAGAAATCTTCAGACGAGTCTCATTCAAAACTTTTTCACTCTTTTTTCTACTCTCTCTTATAGGAACTACTATACTCCACACCCGTGATTCTTTTCCATTCTTCCATCGGCCACCATTGTGACAGATCTTAATAACAGGCGAATTAATGATCATCCGACTAGACATTATTACTTCACTTAGTTTAGGATCTGCAATATGTGATAAGCCATATTCTTTACTTTCATTATTACTCCTTCATCACTTTCAAATTAAATATTCAGAATCATCTTTAAAAAACTCGAATCACTTACATAATGTGATTTAATCTCAATTCTTATTGTTTTTATATTTATCGCCCTAACATAAATGTCCAGGCTAACCATTTCCCTGCATTAGCTTCATTATAAATTACTCAATGAGTTTTTACGGCATTTCTCATCGTTTCAGTATTTTTTTTATTGCTAAGTATCTTCCCTATCCAGATTATTATTATACTTTGAAAATTAATGAGTTCATAGCTAGCTGTTATCCGTATAATGTCGAAAGAAAAATGCTTTGGCAACAAAGAGTGGAATATCGTTTCTTCTAGCCCACAGGATAATAATGTGATGTGATTAATTACATCAACGGCGTTATTAACTGATCCTAATGCCTTCGTACTCGTTTCACCAAGCGAGTCTATTCACTCGCAGTTCCCATCAATTTGTCACCTTTTTGGTTACATTCTTCTTTTTTCAGCACTAATAATGAAATATATAATACAAATAATACAATATATTTTATAAATATCCTATTAAACTTTATTCCCTTAGTGGAAACAAAAAAATAGATCAAAATCATAGAAATCATCGTTTACCTATTAAGCTACTCTACTCTATTAAAAATTCAGATCGGCACTTTAGTAAAGTCCGTCACAGTACCAAAGTCCGTACGACAGATGCAAAAGGTCCATTTCAGTGAGATAACAGCTTTTGCAATGCAAATTGCCCAATGGCGTTTTCATTGAGCTGCACGCGGAAATGGTGCGTTGCATGTCGCATTGCAAGAAGCTGTCCGATTAAAACAAAATATACGAATAACAAACCAAAACGCAACGCAGATAATTAAGTGCGTTTACCATCCTCGCCAGGATCTCTGGCAAAGCTTACACATACAGTCTCATGTCGATAACGATCAGTAATTACAGGACAGCGTCGCGTCTGGAATTGAATTTGAAATTTCCGAACCGCTTAGACTTCGATCCTCGAAATTGGTTTTGATAATTAAGCAAAAATACGATTTGCATTCATATACATAATATGTAACTCTACTTCTGTTTAAAAGTTTAACAAAACTTTAAACTCATGTCCGCGATTTAATCAAAGGGATTAAATTGCTTCTACTTAACAACATCACTTTCAAAGCATAGATTCATGCAAATTAGATCACTTTTATCCAAAGCGATTATTTCGAGAGTCAGCAATTAAATTTTAAATGAAATTCCGTGTATTACAATAGCTTTTGGGAAAAAATAGAAAAATAATTGAGTAATACCCCGAGCCAGTAATTTAGTTTCCGGCAGTATTTTAGCGAGACTATAGAGCTCGGAATAAAAGTGTTTGAAGTTGCGCGTGTATAGGTTTTATGACTGGCGCCCAACTGCTACTGTCGTGGCACAGCGATAAGCGTTACGATGTCAATAATCTCTGTTTTTTTTTGTTTTTGTTTTCTATCTTTTATTATTAAAGTTGATTCGTCTTTCTTCGGAGATATAGGGTACTCAATTCTGTGATTAAAGTGGCAGAGGTGTACTTACCTTATCCATCAGCTGGCGAACGATTCCATTCCATTCTCCGGTCTCGTAATCGTAAACGCCATACTTGCCATCCGGGACGAGTTCAATCCTATAGGTAAAGCCGACCAGTTCTGCTATGTCTCTGAGTAAGTCAATGCAGAAGCCCTCGTACCGCTCGTTACCGCTGAAATTTCCTCCGCTCTTCAGCATTACGTATGGTTGTTCCTATCGGGAACATAAAAAGTGCTTTTTTTAGTTTTAGAGCCATATACGAACGATAAGTACGCACTCGCCGCGAAGAATCATGAGCCTTAACGCACAAACCTAAGAGAATTTTCAAAGAAAGAATAAATGAGTTGCTAATCAAAAGGCTGCAAAATAAAAAGGAAAACTTTATGCTGAACTCATAAAGAAAACGAACATTCGATAATTTTTTCACTGCTCAATATTCTTTATTTTACACTGAGTAGGGGATCGTTCACAAGGTGTAGTAAAATTTTTAGATTCTTATAATGTTTCTCCGAAGTTTGTGTCGTAGTGTATTAATACATAAAAGAGACCTTTATGTTATGTCTTTTTCAGTATATCTGGAATTTAAGATTATGGTTGAATTATGGTTGAATATGGTTGAATATTTATGATCTATAAGAGTGTTGGTATAATTATCTCTGTAAAAATAACTACATCAACGATGTTATAGACCATATTCAAGTATTAAGACGCATCGTCTGACTATAGCATACTCGTACTACTGAAAAAAAATTCGACGCAGCATGAAGTGCTTAATTGATCTTAAACATTCTTTTTGGCATTTTACAAGACTTTTTCTAAATTGTAGTAAATTTATGTAATTATTTTAATGATACTATTAAGGGTTTTATTATAATAATTACCATAATTACCCTGAAATATACATTACTATTTACTATCTCTGAACTGCGGGTACACATTTGGGTTGGTATAGACACACTGTAACTTCCGCGTCCTACACGATAATTTAATTGGTATTTACTGTAGCTGTATGAGGTATCTCGATGTACATAGATTTCGTTGTATATATGTACATGCGAACGTTTATAAATACGCTACATGCAAACCTTGATTAGAGCCTAAATTGAATACTCTTCACTGGGCTACTAGCTAGTGAATAGTTCCATAAAAAAGTACTTTTTATGAATTTAAAAATATTTAAAAAGTACATTTTTGAAAATACATAAATGATTTTAATGGATTGGAAAATTTCATCGAAAAATTTGATTGAGAGAGGTAAGTGATGCAGAGTGAGTATTTTATTATGCTGTTTACTTTGCTTACGATTCAGAATTATATTCTGATGAAAATATACGTCCTTTTTGAAAACACAGATGTGAAAATTACGCGTCGTTTAAAAGCAAAGTCCATAGCAAAAATGTTTTCGTGTTATTCACAACAGAATGGAAATTTACATGAGAATACATTTTCATTGTGATTTCTATATGAGAATCTGAAATTTGGCCCCAGTTCAGGGATTTTTTCAAACTATTTTATTAAATTCATTCACAGGTTTATTTTACGCCTAGGATTTAAACTGTAATTTCTGTATATTTGTACAAAATGAAATATTGAAACATCAATTTACCAGTTATGGATATTGCCAGAAGTGTGAAATTATGGAATGTGAATAAAATACAATGGAAAAGTAACATGTGAAAATGTTATAATGTCACGATATATTAAATTCTGGAATTCTGCAGTACAATGATTTTGCAATTTGTACTAGAATTATTGAATAGATAAATTTGAGACAAAATTTAAAGGATTGTTTTGTGCTTATCGGATAATTCAAACTCAATCATGTACTCATAATAATGTAGCGGATTTCGATGCTGAGTATTCTGATGCACAATGGACTATTACGATCCACACCAAATACTGTGATATGTAACATGATTGTAAGCTTATTTAGATAGTATTAAAAGCATTCGCTATAATCGATCTCTAATAATATACGTGGGATTTGATACTGGCAATAAACCTAATAAACATACCAGAGTATTCAAATGATAAAAATAATACTCACGAGTATCGTCATAATAATTAATGTGACATTTGTGGATCCGGATTCGAAAAAGGCACCAGCGTCCGTTACATTAACGCCAGATTCAGGTTTCCATTCACCAACCTATAAACATATTTTCACGAATATTTCTCTTTTCTTGAATAAACTTGAAATGTTAAGAATCGAATCTTTAAGAATGGTACCAACCTTTATTAACGAATGTTGCTTAAGCTTTAATAAGTCTAATTTAAACTGAATCCTCTGTCCCTCTTTAAATTCTATAGGTCCCGTAATTCCTTTAATCTCCACCTAAAAACATATATTTGATCATAAATAATATCAAAGCCACCTTGGAGACTACACTTTTCATTTCCATTAAAAGTAGGCAATTATACGGTTCAAGAAATGAAAATTGGATTCCAAGATGTTAGTCCAATTCTTCAACTTATAAGTTTACTGAACTTGTATCTCGGAGGATTGCAAATTAAAAGTAAAATTCGCACCTTAATTTATGTATAGAGATAGTTGGTTAAGAAAGAATAAATGTAGTATGTACTTTGTAAGTATTTAAGATTCAGTGCAAGGAAGACAAAGAACAGAGGGAAATGAAACCTGATTCAAAAGAGAGATTCAAGTGATGCTGAAAGTATCAAGCGTATAATTTTCAAGTAGGCAACGAAGCCTGGGGAATAATTAGCGATTTAAATATAACTGTGCTTGGCGTAACGTGAACAATATAACAACACCAACACCACTGACTAATTGCAGTTGGGAAAAGATGGAATAAAGCAACTTTTCAGTTGTATACAATGTAGAATTGTCCATAGAGTGTCACCTCTTCCCAAGAGGTACGTATATGTTGGACGCGCTCAGAATGTGGAAGGAAGGCTTAGCAGACGGTGAATTGACTGTTTTACGGATTTATCTTGGGACCGCTTTTACGTGACTGAATTGTCACAGCAAATAAAGTGTTGCAAACCGCTTCAAGTCCTTCTTCAGGTCACTTTTTCTGTATCCTATTATTTCTCTTACTTCCTTCAAGCAACAATTCCATTTTCAAGCGTCGCTTTCGAATCATTTGCTTTCGACTCATTTGCTTCCTACATAAATTCATAAAAAACAAGTGAACTCTGAAAAAAAAACGACAGAGGCCGTTATTAAACCCCACCGTTCAATATCTGCAATTCTTGAATTTTCCAAACATGCAAATAATTTGATTCAGTTTGATTTTCAATCGATCTGAAAGTATAATTCAAAAGTACTCGACTCAACAAAAATTGTCAAGATTTGTAGAGGTAGAAATATTACTTTTTATAAGAATAATAAAATTAAAGAATTGTAGCTCTTGCTGCACGGAAAAAATTATTTTCTTAGATTTTAAAAAAAGTATTTACTGACTCTCGGACACAGAGAAGTCAGAGAAAAGTATTATAATATTTCAGTGAATTTTATGAGATATTAGAAAAGAGTTTATTAACTTTTCTAATATCTCATAAAATTCACTGAAATATTATAATACTTTTCTCTGACTTCTCTGTGTCCGAGAGTCAGTAAATACTTTTTTTTAAATCTAAGAAAATAATTTTTTCCGTGTCAAGCTCTCAGTTTTATTTTCTGCGATTTTTTGCAGCGAACATTCCGAGGTTCGTTTTGGGTCGATGAGATAGGTAGTTGTGGCTTGTTCATGATGCGAAATGTTAAAAAGTAGCACAAAGTGTGAATCGGACGTAATGGACTCTCGTTTACATTCGAGTAAACGACACGATCGAACCTAAGTGGGTTCTCCACGAAACGACCATTGGTCTGCGACATCAAGAGCCGCGGGAACTGGGATTGCCAACGTATAACCAAGTTAGTTACCGGTCTCTAATGGGCATTTCGACGTACTGCTAAATCCTCCTGTGAAATTACGGCTCCGCCAAAGTAGCTTAATTGAACCGAACGAGAAGTAATTGCTATGGAAAATGTACGACAGATCTCGCAGGAGTAAGTAGTTATAGTCAGCGCTTCGTCGGACACTCATCGCTGAGTTTGGAATTCCACTGAGACTTTCCACATCTTTCCCGAGAAGGAAAGTTGGTGAAAGATCTCAAAATTGAATGCTTTCACTTACAAGGTTAATTCAAGAAAACGATGCATATCTTGGAAAATACTTTCTTTCACACAGGATAACTGTTCTTGCTATTTTCCAATCCTTGAGAAAATTAAATCGTTGGATAGAAACTCGGATAGAAATTTAGAAAGTAATTCTATCTCGCCTAATCTCGAGAAACTGGAAGAAGTAAAACCTTTTCCATGCAAAATCCTCAGTTTTTCCGCTTATCGGTATAATTTGTTTTCCGCAAAAGTTGAGAATGGTTATTAAAAACGCGGAGAAAACAAAAGATACGATGAGCGTTGTTCAACTTCTAACGCTGCTAATTAGGCATGCCGAGAAGATTTTAGAAAGTTCTTGAGCCTTTGTCTGGGCTAAGTAAGTAGTTCTTATAATCCAGCGTTTACACCAGTTTGAAGTTAGCGCCCAGTCGTGCTCTGGAAGCAAGGAAGTCGTCCTTGGCTTCCTGGGTGTTTGGTAAAGCAAGTTTCGCCCTAACTAGGACAGAGACGGTCTCTTAATTTATGGCTTTAGTTGTAATCCGAGTTTCAATTTGGGTGACTCTCTAGACTTCTTCCTCTTTCTCACATACTTGTCCGTTCTCTCTCATTTCTCTCTACATCACGCATTAGATACACACTCTTATGTACACACACGCGTGCACCATTCTGCACAATAATTTATTGCAGAGCATCTCAAAGTATACGTTACGGGAGAAAATGTAGAGGTGCCAACTTGAAAGTGTGCTGAAATTTACTCACTGCAAATTAAAAGTTATATAAGCCAGATTAAAATGTTGTTGATCGAATCAGAATAAAAAAATGTATTGGTCGTTTTAAAAAGACTGAAATTTACGATTACAGACAGAAGTAAAGTTATAATCATAAAATTGGGAAAGTCCGATAAGAAAATGGTAGGATTTCATTGGAAATTCTTGGCATTGGAGGGTGTCATCGGATAGCAGTAAGTATGATATTAACCGTAGCTGAAACATTTATCTTGGCGGGATGCCCAGTTGTAGAGAAAGAGATTCCCTGACCAGAGATTCTGCGTGATTTTTAGGCAGAGCAATGCTTGAAACCGCGATTTCCTCGCCTTCCCACGGATACCAACCATGACGTTCGCACCGTTGTATTATTTATGTGACGCAACTATTTATGATTTCACTTTGCAATGCTAATGACAGCTGCTTGCATTTAGGCGCCATTTGGAGCCATGCCAGAAATCGTATCTCACTTCAGCGACCTATTAGTGAGCGCATCACGTAGGACCGATATTCCGTTTCGGAGACTTCTAGTCCTATAAGACTTATGTGAGAATGAAAGCTCGGGTTATGGCACATCGTTTCCCTTCCTATAAAGATAGCTCTTCTTTCTTCAGTATTTTATTTTATTTTCTTTGTCGAAAATAGAGTATTTTAAAGTTTTATTGAGTTTAAAGAATTTCCAACCGATTAAACTTTCATCATATATGTATATACATCAACCACCCATTTAATTAACGTTATAAAATCTCATTAAACATTAAAATACCCTCGTAGTTTAATTACGCTTTTCGAGTTTACAGAGGTGGAAGGGAAAATCAACAGACAGTAAACTCGTATTATTTGTATTTATCAAGCTATCGATGCAGCATGGTCAAATGTTGGAAACGAAATACCGGAAATGATTCTTCTCTCTCAAAAACAGCTCGTTGCAATTTGCATTATCGTAGCGAGTGGAGTGACGTCATTTACATTCCCACGGGTGGTCTGGTCAAATTAAATGTGACATTCAAAACAGACAGAAAATAGAAGGAACAAAAATATACCAGTTTGGCTTTGTTATATAGGCGAGAGTCCAATTCCATTTAGGCGCCAATTTACAGTATTATATTATAATGCTCAGCAATATTTAAAATGGGAGAATTGTCAAAAACTTCTGCATGATTTTTTGCACCAGGATGCGAGAATTTTTAGTAAAAGATAGCTGAAAATGTTTAACGTCCATCACACTCGATTGGCTCTGTGGATGCAACTCGTGGATTCCTGCGATGGCTTTGAATACAAAAAAAAAATCACTTGCACTGTGGATTTCACAAATTTCAGTGGCAGAGATGTAACATGACGTGTACCACAACATTTTATATCCTGCTGACAACCAGTCGTGTTGCCATATTTTTATATATCGAAAATAACAAACGATCAATAACATTTTTATTGCGTTGATTGAAAGTTTCTGATTTTTATCTGCATCCGACTCTCTGGTTCTTTTTTCTTGTATGTATAGAATTCTAAATTAAATAACTCGTTCTTTGATTTAGAGGGTAATATTTGCTAATCCAAATATATGGCTCTCTCGGCGAGCTTTTTGGTTTATAGAACTGTTGATTCTATTTTTAAAATAAACATCCTGCATTATTAAACTCTGCACAGAATTCTACCTTGTAAATTAAAGATGAAAAGAACAGCTGTCTAAAACTCTTGAAATACAACAGAAAAAATTTATCCATGTTTTTCACTCGCATTATCACTTTCATGTTCCTTGTTCGAAAGAAAAACTCTAATAACTTTTTGGGAAAGACTACAGGATAATATAAATTACTCTCAACCCCACCATTATCTATACTCGAGAGGAAAATCATAATTATGGAAATTTCCCACTCGCTAATGCTTTCATGCATATGCACGTATATATTAAGATTCGAATGACCATAGCATACAATGTATGTTATTAATCGCAGCCGGTGCTCTTATATGTCGTTCAGAATATTGAAAAAAGCCAATGCAGCCCAATAGATAACAGATGGAAAATTCATGATGACTTTAATTAATTTGATAACATTCATGTACTTCTAGATTAATTTAATATAGAGTTTCTTTGTACTAATCGTCCCTGACTTAGGCTGCCATCGTAGACAGGTACTTATGAGAAGCCATTAATTTAATAGAGGCACGGTGAGATTCCAATATCGGGACCTCTAATCGACTCGGAATATTTGAACCCACGTCTCTCTTACCCTCAAACCACTGGAATGTCGACTCAACCTCTATCTTTCTCGTCCCCTCGTACCAGAAGCCAAGTTATGACATGAAACCGCATATGGTATACCAGGCGAGTGCTTTAAAGGTGATGCAAAAATGCGGTAGTTCATTACAAACTTCCTCTGCTCTTTTATTATCCCCGTGCGGAAATTTCGAAGGAAA
This sequence comes from Synergus umbraculus, assembly GCA_900474325.1. NCBI lineage: Eukaryota > Metazoa > Arthropoda > Insecta > Hymenoptera > Cynipidae > Synergus > Synergus umbraculus. The sequence goes on from UCOK01016006.1 coordinate 32,662, forward strand.
TGAATTCAGAGCCCTTCGAAATTATTCGCCTTTATCATCAAAGTTTCATTTTTCCATAAAGAACAATAATGCATAAAATAAAAATTTCTCTTTCCGTGTAAAATAGCATAAAACACATTTTATTTTATCAAATTATCCACCATTCCTTTTTCCATCCACTTTCCTAGTCTCTCTTTTTGACAAACTACTTGTTGGTTTGGATCTTCCCGACAAAAAAAGTAAAAAGCGTAAGGTAAATAAATCTTTTATGTTGGAAAAGGATATCCAAAGCTCCTGTAGCTTGACCACATCAAAACGTACTCTAGTCAAGCAGAGCAGAGGATTTTAATGAATGGACGCGAAACAACGTGAAAACTCCATGATGGGTACAAATTTGAAGCATCGTTGAAAAGCTGGAGATAAAGCGTAGTGGTAGGCGTGAAGTTGGAAAGGGGGAAGTGCGACATCACAAGGATTTGTGGTTTCTGCGTACGACAGATTTGGACGTCGTTCATTAGGGTATTAAACAATTTATTCACCCGTATAGGCATTCACTGCTGTCCCACGTGGACTCATCATTGAATTTCGTAACTCTGATTTGGATTTAATAGAAATATATGCTCGCGGTTTCACTCCGGTTGATTTTCGACAAATCCTCTTGCAGTTAAATTCTATTCCGGTTCCAAAATGTTTCCTCCTTCTTCATTATTTTTAATTTTTTTTAATTTTAAGATTTATTATTTTATAGTTTATAAGTTTCATAAGAAAGATTAGAAATCGAAACACATTCTCGATAATGTAACCATATTATACTAAGTATTAAACCAGTTTATCATTTTTTTCCAATAAAAAGTATTTCAGTGATTTAAACGATTTAATTTTCTTTGAAATATTTTTTGAAAGTTGGCTGCGCAACCATGTGGAAAGTCGTTCGGTAGAACAAGGTTGAAAATCTACCTTCTAACTCTGGCACATGAAGTTTCTATATATGTTTGAAAAGTACCGATAATTCAAGCATGGTTGCACAAATTCAGAGGATGCTGACAAAAATTTTGAAGAGAATCGTAGTATTCCTTTTGAATTATGTATTTGTAGCTAGTTTTGTATTGATAGTGGATATTCAGTCATTTTTGGAAATATGTGTTATAGATCTTTTTTAGGGAATCTAGATTCATCTGATGAATATATTTGCTATTCAATTACCTGACTCTCTACATACTCAGCTATATAAATCTTGAATATCCATTTTTCTCCGCGTGAAAAAGGTTTTATAGTTTTCACAAAGTAAATTGATTCACTATGGGAAAAACTGAATACTTGTTGCAATAGAAAGCACAGCAAGGCAGCAACATAAAACAAGAGTGAACCGTAATCTGGTTCCCTGACCATTCGTCAGTTCCATACAATATTTTCGGGCAGCGACTCGTAAACTCTTTCCTCCTGGGTGTAGTTCGGTAGCAGCGGGCTGAACTTGACTTTTTTCGCGCACTAAATATTTTCCATCGGCATGGAATGGAAGGGGTTCAGAAGTCCGGATATCGTTCGTGTTGGCATCAAGCCAGATCTTTCCTTTGGTAATTTACGTTATGCGACCGACTCGCGCTTAGCTTTTGCTGCTGAGAGGGAAGTTTCGGTAATTTTCATGGGAAAGCTGCTTCTGTTACTGGTCGCTTATAAAGTGTCACGAATTGCCGAGCCAGCAACTATCGAGGCATTGATTCCAGAGCTCACACATACGCGCATTTCGCCTCGAGTACAAAATGAATGATCCATTTTAATCTATCTATTCGACACTCTGGCTTCCGTTGCAATTCGTACCTGATTTCCCGTCCAATTGTGTTACCATGATGATGAGAAATTCGTTTCATAAATGGCTCACGAGAAAGGGAATCAATATTCACTCCTATACTACTAACTATCATTGAGATCTTTATAAAGTTATATAGGTACTGTACATACAGTCTGTATGAATTGGGAATGACAGAATTTTAACAAATTATTGTTTCATGTTTTATGAAAATTGGGATGCGTGTAGATCTCGATGACTAGTTGCCTATTACGTAAATTACAATTAATTTAAAATAAAACAATATGACTGCAACACAACTTGTTGGTAATTCCAATTTTCCAATAACTGATCAAGTTTTCATTACTCATAGGAAATAATTTTATCAAGCTGGATCATTACTTAATTTCATTAAGTGATTTCATCAAGTAATGATCATGTCCGTGTGGAAATTGCCAAATGTTTGCCCAATTGCAAGTTTGGCCCCAACTTGGAAAATTATTTTATGGCTACAACAGGGTTAATATCTTAAATTTAGTTAGAGCCAACTTTGTTTCATAGCTCGATTGCAGCGCCTTTAACTTGGCTCTTGAACACAAGTATGTAGATGACTAATAGGTTGGTTTATGGTTATGGAAGTGTTTGGTTATGGCGAGTGTTTTTGTGATTTTGTAAGTGTTATTAATTATTAATTATTATTAAAAATGCCGAAAGTGAAAAGTACTCGTCGCGTTCGGAGTGCAGTATACTTTTTATAAAATGTTCAATTATGTATTTTAGATGTTATTTAAAAATAAATAATTTTATTTTTATAAATGTTTTTACTCATTTTTATTTAAAAAAATAATTTTTTTATTTAGTATGGCTGAGACTAGAAAAATAAATATAGCCAAGTTGGGGCCAAGTTAGTCTGTAAGTTAGGCTCTGGCCGGGTTAGGCGTTTCATTTGTGGTTTGGTCCTGTCTAGATCCCCAAGTTGGGGCCTAGTTTGTCCTAGCTTGGGCCTAGCTAGCGCCAATACAAAATTTCCACACGGGCATTGATTCTCTTTTCCGTCACTTCATGCACTAAACCAAACTGATTGTACGCTGTACTTTAAGTGAGTGGAAATAATGTAATGCTGGTACAGCTTGTGGAATGATTACTTTTCTTTGTCAACACATGAGCTTGTAAAAGGAAACTCACGTTAATGCTGGTCGTAAGGAAAATTTAATGGCGTTAAAACGAAGAAGCTCACCGAGTTGATGTAGTTGATGAGGGAGAGTCCACCGTCCCATGGATGCTCGAGCTCACAGGAGAGATTTGCTGGCTTGAGAGCGTGAGACTGCTCGAGGGTTCTCAAACCAACAGCAAACACCTGAACGCTGTCGTACATCAACGCTGGTTCTGCCTGGATTTCAAAAAGTTAAATAAATAACATACTTTAGTTTGCTCTTATATGTAACGAGATAATATGTATAAAACTGAAACTACTCTCGTTAACTTTGAGTAACATTGATATTTCACAAAAAAAAAAGTGTGAAATAACTGTGACCTTAATATTTATTAATACGATGGTGATACAAGCTTTTCGACTTTAACTCTTTAACTTTATCTCCTTTCAGCCCTTTTTCTTGATTTAGAAACTGACATGACGCTTTTTGCACATCTCTCTTGGTCTAAAACTTTTAAAGGAGGTACTTTCAGCGCTCCGAATCCTCAAAGTCGCTTTCCATTCATCCAGTACATTTTCTCGCAGGACATACTTTTCTAAATCTTTTTTAACCTGCAATTCTTTTAGACTTCTTTTCGACTTCTTTCAGTATGCCTTTTTCGTAGTCTATTTTAGCGCTCGTCGACAACTGAGAAAGAGATTCTCGGAAGGTATTTGCTTTCCATGCATAAAGTTGAGCAAAAGCATTTCCCTTCTATTTCCCACGAATTTCCCGTCCTTTCCTTAGATACCAAGCAGATGGTAAATATATGGAGGATATGTTTTCGCAACCTGAATGCATGCTGAATTCAATCTAGTTTGATAGTTAATCTAAGTAATTCATTGAGCAATTCAATCCTCTCTCAGATAACAATAATAATCCTTAATCGTGTCGAAATATTCCAATCATAAACCTTAAGATCTTATGATTTTTTTATGGTACTAATATGTACTTTTACTTTTCCTATTTTTCCATTTATTATTCACCTATGTGGATTTAATTTATCAGTATAAAATAATTTTGTACTCATGAACTCTTTAAAAACGGGTTAGTTGTATATATTTCATTGAATATGTTATATACTTCTTTGTGTGTATATTCTGTATATCTACTTTTCAAGTGGAGGTGCATAAGTTAGAACTGATTTTATGTGTGTCTATGACTTAATATTAAAGCTCAAATACGAACGTACGTGGAAGTGACTGAATTTCTAAGTATGTCAACATATTTGCGCAGTCAAACATGGTAAAGGATTTGAAACTTTGGTGAGGTCGGTTGGTCGGCAATACATTGCCGGCGCTGCTGGCTTCATCCTCAGCATCCAACATTTCCTGTAAGCGAATTTTGTGACCTTGCTTCGCTCTCGAAGTAAATCAGACTTTGCCTAAAGCCACACGAGACATTTTCAAAATAATTTTCAGCGAAATCATAATTTAAAAAAAAGGGAAAAAGAAGATTATTTTTATAAAAAAAACTCGTTAGTAAATATACTAAATACACATTTGAGATAGAAATAAGTTTCCTCAATTTTCCATAATATAATTTAGTTAGATTACATACAAATTCTCGCGAGTTGGAAATTTCCTTTAAGAGCAAACTTCAAAACATGTAATGTTCTTACTAAGTATTGCGTGGAAAATGAAGCCACGAATGTTCCATCAGTAATAAACTTTGCAACAACTTTACAACTTCCGCGTGTTATTCGCGTATCATTTTGAATTATCCTAAACATTTAATATAATCATAGGCAACTTTATTTCAATTAATGAGAATATTTTATTTTGTGATAAATTTTCTTTCGCTCTTATATAAAAGAAAATAAGTGCTTCTATGTGTCACTTTATACCCGTCAATAAAAAAATGGCAATGTGCCAGGGAATAATTCGAGCAGAGTGGAAATTGTGTACTCGATAATTGAAGATGAGTATGAACTCATGTCTACGGGAAATCTCCGTCCCTTCGCTGCACGGGTTACGCATAAATTTCATTAACGGAATTTCATCAACTTTCGCATCCCGTTTATTACCAGACGGTGTACGCCGCCGGCGTTTTCTCCGCGATGACAACTTTCCATTGAGCTTCAATGCGTTGAAATTACATTTTTGAGAATTCTAAATACAGGTATAAATCAATTTTCTACGTTCTATAATTATTTCAACGATACCTTGAATAGAAAATGTATCATGCTTTTGTATGATATTCCATTGTGGTCTGGATGTATACCAAGATTCGATTTAAGAGGTCGATCGCGATTTGAGCAGAGATAAGCAGTGTAATGTGTCAAAGGAGTTTATCTCATAAGTAAGACGTTTCCTCAACAGGTGCTTCCTTGGCACTCAGTATTGCGAATGCTGAAACTCCAGTCGGCGTCTATCAAGCAAAACGAGAGAAATAACGTAGTCAGAAATCCCCTTGAGAAGCGAAATAGTTCCAGTTGTGGTGAATACTCGGTCGTTATCTCGAGTTAATTCAAGCGTGCTCTTAATTAGTCAAATGCCAAATCTACAAAGTTCACCTAGGGAAGGTTGCTTCTAACATGCAGGCAAATACAACCACAGCTTGGCTTTTACGGAACTTGATTTCATTTCAATGATCATTGCTGAATGATCCTTAAAGACTTAGAACTTGAATAGTATCTTAATCTTTAATAGAATCTTAATCATTATCCCGCAAACGAGGAACGGAAGAATTTAAACACGAAATCGGGCACGTTTAGTGGTCGAAATCATATTTAAGTTTTAACTAGCTTCAACATCTGCATGTTCATCTTGGTTTCATGTATGCCTTTTCAGTCAAACAGATTCCTTAAGAAGAAGTTTCATTCTGTTTGCAATTATTTTGCCTGTTAGGAATTTCTAAATTTTAGAAAATTTGCCTGTGTGGACATGATAATTCGGTGTTTGAAAATTGTATATGGCAAGTTAAGTCATATATGAGTAGAAAAGGTACTTTACAAGGGCTAATACCGCAAAACATGCATAAATTATGAGAGGATGATACGCTCGCGCCATGATGTTAACCATGCAAGTTTGAAATTTCAACGATGCAAAGCGAAGATATTCAAGGAGACAAATGGTTTGGTATATACGTGGTAATGTAGTTTTAAACTACAAAAGTACTTATTACATATTTTATACTACATTCATAATATCATATATGAAAACACAAAATTTCAGTATTATTATATGACTCATAATCGATAATGTACACGTTCTTAATAAATGTTTTAATTAAATTTTGTCACGTTCATGATAAGATGGCTTGACACATCTGTAAGAAAATCTCTTCTTTTTTCCCATCTCATGTTTTTCTGCTATGCATCTTCATTTTTCCTTCACTCTTATGGCATACAGATCAAACTATATTAGCATTTAAAACGAAATGCAACTGCTCTCGAAGCGGGAATCGTGTCGGAGAAAAAGTTTTTAAGAAGGTCGTGACTAACAATAAGACTTTACGGGTTAGACTTGGATTCAATTTTCAAGATATAAAAAAATATCCGTTTCTCAAGTGCTGATAGCAATCTAAAATCACTAGTAAAACTTTTAGATAGACTTTAAAAATAGTTCCTGTCGTATTTGCAGATTGCTATTAAGATGTTTTGCTAAATAGTTAAGCATAGTTAATCTTTCCCATCATATTCGCAAAATCAATTTCCCTAACTGAATGGTGTATGATGGAGCAACGCAGGGCGAGTAAATACCAGGTGTAAAGTAACTAACACCTGCGAGTAATCATCTTTCGCACTGATGCCTTTAATTACTATTCAGAGAGGAAGCACCGTGTTAAGGTGCCGTGAAATTCGATATTCTGGACGAATTTATGAAATCATCAACATCGAGAAAACAAAAAAAAATAAATAAAGGTCCAATTTTACACACACATCTGTATCTATAACGAAAGTAAATGTTAGTGATTACAAATATCATTTACAACGAAGTAGAGGTCGATCGCAGAACATTACATGCTATCGCGGTTCATTTCCCATACCAGTCGTTGCTCGTTTTCGTTCATTCTCGATGACAAATGGAGCACTGATACTGGAAAACAGTGTCAACGGGGTCATTCTCCCACGAGAAAATAATTGCGAGAAGGGAACAATATTTTCTGCACCTCTGCACGTATCAAATCGGGTTTTCATCAAAATGTCAAAGCTGCATTTGAAATATCTTATCCTGCTTTTCAATAAAATACTGCTTTCAATCAAACGTACGCTTTTCAATAAATCATTAATCATTAATAAATATAATATATACAAGCTCTTCAATTTATATTTTATTCTTTTAATTCAAAGACGAAGAACTGGGAACTCGTAAAAAAATTCAATACTCTCGATTCAATGCACTCTGTGTAAAAAAATACTGCCGTTCTTATTTAAAGGCAAAGACATGCTTCTTTCTCTTGCTCTCTCATGCACTTGCACTCGCTTGTTCCCTTTTTGAGTTCTCACCCTTAACTTTCTCCTTCCAATTGCCTTCTTGCATTAAACGGCCAAGTTAGCCCCGGAAGACCGTAGAAAAAGTTCAGTCACAATCAGCGGTACAGACGAGCGGAAACGGAAGTAAAAAAAGGGAGGGTGGTAAAAAAAGTCGCCCCCTCTCTAGCGGCTTGCTCTTTTCGTTCCACTATACCCCTATACCACTATATATAGAGCATATAGTAGTAAGTATGGGAACACGACCAGTTTTCCAAGACAAGTGTAGGTGGCTGTTAGTGCGGCCAGGAAAACTCGAAAAGGTAGAAGAAAGAAGACTTGGAAAAGACAGGATGTTCAGATGCGAATACATAGAGAAAGAAAAAGAAGGAAGAGTAACATGAAGGAGGCAGGAGAGAAAAAAGAAATATATGACATCAGAGCTTGTTACACGAGCATGGAAACCCCAGTTGCATACTGATTACTCAACCTCTCTCTACCTTCCTTCACTTCCTTTGAATTTTCACTTTTTATTCCACCCCCTCTTTCTCTAAATATAATTTTCTTGCATTTTTATTACTTTTTAATAATAATTTAGATGCCTGTGCAAGTGGAATGAAAGCAGCATTTTCATTCGAAATTCAACGTTCTACTTATAAAAATTATTTTAAGGGTATGTTGAGACGACAGAAATACGAATAATTATATTCCTCGAGATTATTTGGTTCATCAACCGTAATTTGTGTCATCAGAATATTTCTCAGCTCAGAATTGATCAAAGTACGATTTTTTCTAAAAGAATCTAAAAGAAAATATTAAAAGTGGAGATAACGTAAGAAAGTGCAGAAGCGCTTTGAAGACTACATAGGATTGAATATGTAGATAGGAATTAATGCAGTGATTTATATACAGTAGAAACACTAGGAAGGTGAGTATGTAGTCTAGCTCGATTAGTTTATTTCCCTTGACTCCAAGCCGTCTCTCCGGAAACGTGCATGTTTCCCTATATGTAAATATGGTTTATCCTATCTGAATTTGAGGAAATCATATATACCTATAAAATGAGGAGGAATCCCATGTTTTAATCGTCTCATTTTCTCATTAATCTCGTGCTTTTCCTGCAATTTAAAAGTATAAGTACCTTGATTTAAGGTCACGTTTATGTAACCAAGTATATCTCATTTGCACCAACAAAACAAAATTCGCCTGCATCTCTTAACTCGATTTATTAAGCGCCTAGTTACTTTTCCCTTTTGGCCTCTTAAGTGCGCCGTTAAGGCAGATAATTAAAGGACTTTTTCAAACAGATAAACCAGAGACGGATGAACCAGGATGAAAATCCTGAATGTGCAAGGATTTTGCACGCCACTTGCGCCACTGGTAGACTGGCCAATGAATCACTGAATTTACCCAAGCGCCGGTGGATAACCTCTGCTGTTTGCACCATAAATCAGGCTATATCTCTCACTCTAATATGGGTCTTATTTTTTCCCTTGGTTGGCAATAGAAGGGGTGGAAACCGTCACGACTATTCTCGGCAAGCGAAGCACTACTCGAAGTGAAGGATCTGCTTCTCTGATTCCTAAAGGCATGAATGAAATCCCACCATGCAGACTAGAACGTCGATATGACGATAAGAAAACTCCTTATACTGCTCTTACAGAATTACTGGTTCAACGCACCAGTCATCATTTGTCAGCATTAGTTCAAATCGTTCTAAATTCCAAATTCCCATTTATCTTTCCTGGAAAATTTCATGATTTCATCGATATTTCAGCAGTTTGTGAAGACCTATGTATTTTATTTTGCTGGAGGTGCCTGAATTTATTTGGTGTTAGTTTACCAACAACAGTGGATCAAAAATGTAAAAAAATGGGTCCTTGAAATCCCTCTCTCTAAATCTGTATTAGTGAAAAATTCTACTAATTGTTAGTTATTTTTAACTAAAACTTTAGTGAAAAGTTGAAAACTACAAATTGAAATAGTGAAATACAACTAATAATTAGTAAAAATTTTGACTAAAGTAAATTAGTGGCTCACTTTTCACTAATTCAGATTTAGAGAGCTGAAAATTCTTAAAAATCTCTTAAAATTGCATTAATTCATCTTAATTTCCACAAAATATCACGAAAATTCTAAAAATCTTTTGCATTTCGTAAAAATCACTTGAAAATCATCAAAATTGTTGTTTCAAGTCTGATTGGCTTTTAAATGACTTGAAGTTATGAGAAGCAAAGCAAAATGTTGATTTGCTACTCTCTAAAATTGAATCAGTGAAAATTCACTGAGAATCAGTCAAAAGTCACTGAAATATTTAGTAATCGACACTAAACTACTAAAAATTTCAGTGAATTTTCACTGATTTTCAGTAGATTATTCACTAATTAAAATCATGAGAAAAGAGTCACTGAAAATCAGTGGAATTTGACTGGTAATCAGTTAAATTTCACTGATTCAAGTTTAGAGAGTAGATGTGTATTAAAAATTGTATTTTTATAAGTTAATATCTTGATTGATTATTACGTATATCGGAAACTATTGAAGCTGCAAAATTATCGTATTGTATAGCATATAATACTACATAATATTATAAAGTTGAACATGTAAATTCATGAAAGTGTATAGAGCAGTATAAGTTATTTCAACTTGATCATGCATCGGTAAAGTTTCTCGTCGCTCGGTGCGACAGTATAGTGAAGCAATTAAGCAAGCTCCTCATTGTTTTAGACATCTCTCTCACTCTTAGATCGCTTTTCTCTGTCTTTCTCTCACTCCGCAAGCTTATCTCGAACCCCGAGACTTCCTATGAATTGTAAATCACTTGATTTACTAAGTTTTTTAATACTTCGGTTCGCTATAGCAGCTGACATGGTAAAGTTTTCATTTTATCGTGGTATCAGAAATTATATTCTTGGCAAAATAAGAAGAAATATCCTGCTAAGAAATACAATTTTTAAAACTGTATACATCGTATATATTTTTCAATAATCAAATTCAACTTTATATGAAATAAGAAACCTCCCTTTTTAAACCTCTTTTCCCATATTTTGTCTGACTTCTTTTTTCAACCTTCTTTTCACACCTCCACCTTACATTTTGATTTAGCATTGAGTCTTACCTCTATGACGTGGGATTTATTGAGTATCGTGTTTCCAGCTGGTTGAAAGCGCTCCATATCCTTCAATATTCCTCGTACGATGGAGTCCTCAGCATCGACCAGTCGAAAGGCAGTGATGTTAACAAAATTGTGTTTGAAATCCTCAAGATCGAATGTCTCGATATCCTGAAATAGTTTGTGAAAATTCAATTCTATTTTTAAGGCTCTTTTTAAACCTAGAATTAATTTCATTCATGATTTTTCATAATGTCAATCTTTATAAAGGAAAGTTTTCTACGAAACTGTATGAATCATAAAATTAAACTTGTATAATCAACTAAATTTCCATTAAAAAGGAATAAAATATCAGTTCCTCTTTAAAAACAAGAAACGTTCTTCTTTTAGTTATTTTTTTGGATTTTTCTGGATTATTCTGGATAATTTAATATTCTCATTTGATAATTTGGAATAATTATCGTTTTATACACGTGCTACTTGAAAGGCATTCATTGTAAATGATTTTACATAACGCTTGAGTAATATACTGATAATACAGTAAATTAACTTTTAATACACGTAAATTTGTCGAATTTATTGCTCCTATTGAGAGAATTAAAATTTAATATCAAAATGATAATGAATCATGCGATAATAAATCAAGATTGTACTTACAAATGTTGTGAAGAGGTAATGATATTTATAGTCGTTCATTTGCAGCTGTAGAATCTAAAAACCCAGTAATTAAGTTAAAATTTAAAAGTAAGTAATTAAGTTTAAAATTACTCTAAATTTAAAGCACACTTTTTAAAACAGTGCCCTACCGTTCGCAAAAAATGATGCATATTACGAGACTTCGTGTCCACTATAAGATTCTTAATTTCTTTATTCTTTACTTCAGTTAGAACTTGTTTATAAGATTCAGGATCAGCTTGTCGCATATGAATTTCTATATCTTGTAACTTTGGCGATCTTGCAAGTTCTCGAAGCTTAATTAAACCTGAAAATAAAAGGAGAATTAGTCCACTTTTATTCATTGACTAATGAGAAATTTTTTTAGGGCTTTGTACGTAAAAAAAATTAAATTAGCCCAGAAAATATATTCGAAGTAAGTTATGTTTATGGTAAAACTTTTTCATGGGATCAAGCATTCAATTTGTAAAGTAGATTTTTCTTTTGTGAGAGGTTAATCTCTCGAGATTAATCTCAAGTATAGAAGAGAGTAAGAGAATATATGAGAAGAATTCTAGTTTTATGGGCCCATCAGAGGAGGTTATGAGAACAAGCCCGGATCATCCGTCGTCATTTTTCCTTCACTGAGCATCTTATCGTATGACCGGTCGCTTAAATGGGCGGAAACCCGTGAATCGCGTCGACCCTATGAAATCAATACTTCCAGCGCCTAAGTAATCAAGGTATCATCTCAACTTGTGGGTCTTCATGAGGTTCGTTTGGGCTCGTTCCCTCTTTACTTCAGAGATTTATCTGATCTTGATTTCAGAGCGGTCAAATTTCAGTAAACACTGGGTGTTCATTAATTGGAAACTTTGTGTAAACATTTTCGGAAGCCGGTCATGTTTCCCAAAAAAATGAAATCCAATACGCGTATATATAGTTAATGAAAGGAAACTTAATCTATTTCAATTTATTTCGTACCCTTTCTTTCTCTTTCTGTCCATTTTTATTCCAAATGTATATTCATTTGCATTTTAGTCGATTCAATAATAGAAAAGATTTATATTCTAGAAAAAAAGATCGCAATGAAAAGCCTCAGGATTGCAAAGCAAAGTTTTCTCAAGCACACTGCTTCAGTGAATTTGTGAATTAAAATTTAAATAATCTTTATCCGAGCAAGATAATTACTTCTGATTCCGGAGAAGAAGATACACTATAAGATTGAGGAAAGTTTAATAACTTATTAACTGTATTGAAATCCTAGAGAATATGCATTCTAAGTATTACAAATGAGATGAAATTTAATCTCGCAGAGCTTGACCAAACACTTATTATGAAATGTACTTGCTCACGGAAATTGTTCTGGATTTAGGAGAGGAAGGATCGATGAGATAGGAGAACTCCACAATAGTCGATGATGGTTCCAACAGAGTTCATTGTCGATTCGTAAGGCGTAAAGGACACGGAATCAGGCGAGCAGGACGAGCAATTTCGCGAGGCGCTTCCACATCGGAGGACGTTGCTGAAGCTATACGAAAGCCAAATGACGCGACGACTCACAATGGCAGGATAACCTAGGCGGGGGCATTGTAAATTCAATTCATCGCTCGCCAATGAAAAGGACGAATGAGGAATGCCACCTCACATCAAGAGTAAATCCTCCCCCTCACCGCGGCATACGTTATTATATAATATTCAGAGGTGCTTCAAGATGCTTCAATAATCTCCTCTGCAACACTTGCACTACTACTTTACTGTTTTCATCCACGAGATTAATTTATTATTGGACTGTTTTAATTACAGTGAATTTACTGATCGTGGCTAGGCCAAGAAAATGTAATATTAATGTGAAAATGTAATTATGTTGAATTGCAGATGGAATAAAAGAACAATGGAAAATTCCCGGGCAAACCCTCTTTGAAAGAAAGGCAATGATGACGAATAAATGTGCACTTAGATTTTCAAGACCTGATGAGCTCATAAAAGCAATAAGATCCGAGAACTCTTTCTTTCGTAATCAGATACACAAATGCTGATGCTATTCTTTCTTTCTGACTTTTTATGAAACGACTTCTGTGAGCTACTTGCCACCTTAAAATTTTATTGCGTCTTTAGCTTTATTCAAAAGCAAGGGAGTGATTGTGAATTTTCTCTTTCTTTTCATTATTCCACCCCATTGGTGTGACAAGTGGAAGTGGCGAGAAAACCATTTCCGTCCATTGGAAGTTTATTACATTCTCTACCATGAAACTTTTCTTTAAGAATTATTCGATCGTGATTTGTTATCAATTTTCACAATACAGGATGTTTAAACTTCTGTATCGTAAATTTAGAAGCGAGAATTATAAATCCAAGTTACCAATGCTGATGCATGCATTGATCTCTATTAACTTGTTTTTCCTCTTTCAATCGCTATAATTCAAAGGAATTACTACAATATTTCAAGTTTGATCGGAAGTAGTTGTCATTAGAGTGTAGAGATAGTATATAACTCGTTTGAAGCTCAATGTGAACCTCGAACATGCGATTCTCGACTTTCTGAGCAATGCAGCAAGCCTCTTGAATTCCCTGGAGAAATTATCCTCCTCTTCTAAATCGACTTTTTTTCTCGACCTTCGAGACTCACCAACGATTCAGCCAATTATCCCCAGAACCTTTCACGGGTTTCGCGACACAAGCGAATTTATAGGGATAATATATTTATTTATTTTACATCTTTACATCTAGAAATCTTAAATTTTCATCTAAATCTACACTTGGACCTTATCCAAAAATGGTACAACATATTCTGCATATTTTGTCGACATATTCTTGCGTCAGCAACTTTGTAAGTATACTTTGCGAAAATAATAAAGTTTGAGAAATCGTTTTGAAGAAAGTGTACACCTTTTTCTGGATTTGAACGTTTCATGCTCGCGTTTCTACAAAACGCAAGATACATGAAAGAAACTATATTCTAGATAAAAATTTTATACAAATCAGGAGAAGAAACTGAGCATCAGAGAGTTCTCTCTTAGAAGTGGCAAGGTATAGAAAAATATTTGAAAGATTCCTCACAAGCAAACAGTACTACGAATCTTGCGTATATAAAGAGATCGGAGCAAGGTAGAGCGGATGCAACATCAAATAAGTAAATCGAATCACACTATAGCGAGTAATGCATCATATGTGCTTTTTATTCAAATATAAACATCGAACATTTCTTTTAGGAGGATTTACTTATCAATCATTTGCGTACTTTTTTTTGTGGTTGTTTATTAATGCCATAAAGTGATCAAATAATGCATCAATTTAATTTGGATCATTAAATTGGGTCATTAATTTGGATCATTAATTTGGGTCAACAACCAATTTTGGGCTGCTTTCCCCTTCCAGCTAATAAAATTTGATGTTTGTTCTTCGAACTGGACGTTTTAATCGTTTTACCGATATGCATTTGAGACCGAACATCATGGTTAGATAACCCAACTCTTGAGAGGAGTTTGAGTTAGAAACGATATCTATGGTGGTTTAACTAGAGTTGGAAGCACCTGTCGACGACAGAAGGAGGCGGAGGAACACCAGTGGCTTACTGCGCCACGGGACATCCCGCAGGATGTTTCAATCGGAGCTGGATTGGCGAATCGTTCTTTCTTGTATTACTTTTTTTTTTTTTTACATTTTTACTATTTTCTTCTTCTTTCAAGTAAAATGTCTTTCGTCCATTCTGCACAAAGAAATCAGTAGAAACATTCTAAAGTGCTTCTGACCAATGGCTATTCTAGAAGGCTCTCAAGGAAGAAAATAGTTTCCTTAAAAAATTCCTTCACTCTATGGAAAATGTATAAAATGTTAGATTGCTTGAATCTCTTTGAAAATGGTTACTTCACTGGGTGACGAAAGTGAAAAGTGGAAAAAAGAAGTGAACTATTTTTGAACGAATACAAGAAGATAAGGAAATTAGTATTCTGATAAAAAGATTATTATAGTCTGAAAAATTAGCATTGTCATTGTGCAATTATGTTATCTGCTGAGGGGCAATATAATTTGAAAGAATGCTTATGCTAACGACCTCGTTTTCTGAGGATTATGGATCAGAACTTAATCAGCAACGAAGAAGACGCTAGATGTAAGTATAACGGAACGAAAGAGTCGTTTGCATAATGAATTTTTTTCCTTGAAGCTATAGAAGCTGAATATTGATTGAATAATAAGTGAAATCGACCACCTCCTCATATATTTCTTAGCACGATTTTAATTTCTGCAATTGCATGATCTTCTTGCAAAATGAATTTACAAACTTCTGTACGCAGTAAATTATTATGTTTATTGGTAATTGAAATGAAATGCGCATGAGAGGAGATGAAATTAAAGTGGAAAAGACGGTCTTAGTAGTACATCGGAAAATTTGAAGAATTTCTGAAGGCGACTTGGCTATGAATATGCATTTCTCTTAACGCTGGAGATGAAGAAGAGGGTGCTAAAAGTTCGAGAGAGTTCTCTGTACTCCGTAATCGCCTTCATGCTTTTTCAAGATGCTCCTAGTTCTCGTTATCAAGTGCGAATTTCTATTTCAGAGAAATTTCTCAGTTTTCATGGTTTGACATTTATGCATGATAAAGAAATTTAATCCTCTGAATTTATTCATGACCATTTGAATAATTTGTATAATTTCTAGATATACGCAAGAAACTTTCTGTTTATATTTTATTTATGCAGTTTTCCTTAATTCTGAGTACTTTATATCTTGGAAATAAAAAGGCTAGCACTTCTTTTCTATTGGGATCAGCCATTAATCATATATGTGATATTCCAAAAGGGAGCGAAAGGTCGCAGATATAATCAGAATTGATCACAGGAGGGACACAAGTTCCAAGGCACATTTCATGCATTATTATGTATTGACTTTTCAAAAATCAATAATTCAATTTCTTGTCACCAGTATGTTAATAGAAAATAATCCTTAAATTAGAAATAACTATATCTATAATTCTATAAAGATAAGAAAGTTGTATAAGTACCGAGAGTCTCACCGTAATCTTCTTCGTAGATAATGGCTACTTTTGTCCAGTTCAGGAATGCCATGACATCTTGATAGGCATTGTTGAGCAGTGTTTGTGCGGGATGTAAATTGATGCTGAATTCTTTCGCCTCTGTGTCCAGATCAAGCCTGGCTTCCAGGTGCGGTATGTCCAGGGCATCGCAAATGCTGTGTATGTGCTGTCCCAGGATCGGATTGGATGGACCAAAGATTGCCTGTACTCCAAATTTAACCTGCTGACAGGCTGAAAAAGAAAATTAATATAAAAATGTATTATATATCATTTGATACATATATCATTACAAGAGAAACAGTCCAGTAGTAATTAATAATATTGAAATACAAAATAATACTTGTACATTCACTACATATTCTCTGTCTGAATTTTTCCTTGTGAAATTCGCCAGTGAGTGAAGCGAATGAGTTATATCGAAGTATAAGAGGGTAGGATATTGGAATCGGAATTCAAATCTTGAAAATATCGGCTGGAACGTGTAGAAACTGGAATCTGACTGAAAGTTTACCTGACAATAGGAAAAGGCATGTGGTTGCTGAGAATGGGATAGAAAAGCACTTGAGCCAGGATTGAGATTTCAGTAATCCAACAAAAGCATTTTTGAAAACTTTTTCAATATTTTTTTATCGTTTAAGAATTAAATTATATTCGAGTCTATCTATGTCTAATAATCTAATAATAATCTATATTTTTACATATGATAGACGCAAACTCATCCTTAGTTTTACGAGATTAAGATACTATCGCTTATTTGGCGGAAAGTTTAGTTTTACAGTTGAAGTTTAAGTGCATCATACAACAGGTGTTTAACTTAATAACTTTGTAAAGTGGCGACCTTAGCTGAACCCGTTGCCTTTAACGATGTATTAAACCCTCTTCTAATAGAACTTCTTCCGAGTTATTATAGAATCTTTCATCAGATACGCGTGTGTCATACGATATCACGTGTTTATATAAAGATTTGTAGAATTCATTTTTATCCTAAACTCAGTACGGATATCAAGTGATCTCTGCAAATCATGTAATATAATTAAATTCTCCCATGCGAGAAAAATTTCCTCTCCATATGACTATTTTGATTCAAAGCTACTCAAAGGAACGCTTCTATTTCCTTTAAACACGCATGCGCGTGATTTCTTTGGTATTTAATTTATTTTTTAATATCCGCCCGACATGGCCTGATGAATAATTTTCACCCTTGGGTCGAGTGTCCTGGAAGTGACACGATAAAGAACCAGAAAAGGAAGAATAAAATAATAGAAGGTGGGATCACCTTTAGAGTAAAATGTAAAAAGTGTAAATTCAACATTTTTGTTATAAATTAAAATGTAAATAAACTGGCATGTGATTTAAAGTTTTCAAGTTTCTTTTTTGCAAGTTTAAGAGACTGATTAAAAGCTTGGAAGCACTAATTGTCCAGATGTGCCTCTCTATCTCCCAGGAATTATTAAAGAACTCGAACATGATTTAAAAATGAATTCAAATTCAAAGACTGCTGCGACAGACAGCCTACTCGGCTTTCTAACTTATGCAAAGCAAGGAAAACTAGTTATGAAGTCCTCCTTACCTCGCTGGAACACTTTGGAAAATATTTCTGCGCTGTAGTGTCCTTTCGACTGGGAATGACGCATCGTCTTCTCGTGAATATCTACCCACTTTTCGTTTTTAGTACACCTACGTGTCAGGATTTATCGGAAGAGATTTCTCAGTATACGATGCTACGCATCCTTCAAAAAGTTTTGCATTTTTTCAGAGATAAGGAGTCTACAATCTAGACGAATTTAGAGTAAACAGAATATATATAATGGATATGTGAAAAATGTAATCGAATTTTAGAATCAAAATATATATGGAAGTGTCTTAAACGATTAGAATAGTAAATTGGATTAGATACTTTCCAGATGACAATTGTGACCTCAAAAAAGCTAATTTGATTCCAAAGAAAGTTGGAGCTTAAGTTTCTCGCCATTTCAATGGAAAATCAGTATGAGGAACAAGGAAATCCAATTTTTCACCATTGCCTGTGATGAAGAGTCAATAAATTTTGGAATTCTTTGTAGATAGTTTGGTTCTATACCATCATCTATTCGCAAGAGTGGATTGCATGTATTGGGATCAGATCTGGTGCGATCAAAAAGTTTTTTACTTTATTTTTATCGATTTCACTCCAGATTGAAAATCGACCAAACGCATAATTTACGACGATCGACAGAGAATGGAAATGAATACTCGACCGCATATACGAGCACACCTTAATCCCAAGGTAGTTTTTCGATAGTTTATGTGGTCAAAGACTTGCCATATTTTTTCCAAGGAGATAAGGAATCTCGTATACTTTCCTTTTTTTCTCATGAAAAAAGAGTTTTATGCGTTACGGTAGTAAAAACAGAATTTAAGGTAAGCGAAGAAGAAAAGAGAGTATGGTATATTAATAAATTTTAATAAAAGTATGTTTTTGCAATTTTTAATAAGAAACTTCATTATATCAGACTCTTTCGGCCTTAAAAAAATATTAATAATCAGTAGATAATTTAATCAATCTTCGTTTTTTATCGACAGTTGTGTTTACTCTAATTAATTTACTATTAATTTTCGTATAAAATATTCAATTCTGATTCACTATTTATTTTCAATCGAAGTTTATAATGGCACCGTATTAATTTATCAATGTCCATAAATTGTGTATTAATGCGGATATAATCCATAGGCGAGAATTATTACAACATTAAAGTCATACTTGAGTGAGTGAGTATAATATTAATGTTCATCTTCTACAAGTAGTATAATATGTATAAAGCATAAGATTATTATGCTGCATATTATACATTATTATGCATAACAAAGGCTATATAATAAAAAATAAAAGGATCTGTTGACAAAAAGAAAATGTCCTGATTTAAAGGGAGGAGTTTCGCTTTTGTTTCAATTTCATTAATATTTTCTCGTCGTGTAAAAAAAATGTCTTAATTTTTCTTGGTCAAGTTACTTGGAGCCTGTCTCTTGGCCAATTGCACTCCTCTTATTCTAGCGCTTGTAAAACTCAACAGGCAAATTGGCTTCCAACTTCTAGGAAATCCAACGGCAATTTCTAAAGCAAGGTAATGGGTAAAGAGGAATGGGGAAAAGAGCGGTACGAAGACGAGTCACACTCCTTTATAAAGCCCGCGGGCTCTCATTAAAATTTCAAAGACTTGCAGATCTTCGCGGTCTCGATTTCTGCCAGAATTTTTTTCTTCCCTTAAACAGACTTCTCTCTCTTATTAATTCAGATTAATCGCCCATTAACAGCGAGTCGATCAACTGCTATCTGAGTCTCCCTCTGAATTTTCCTTAAATCAACGCTGAAGTTTAAGAAATTTGTTTGAGCTGCTGTTGGTTCACTGATACGAAAGAAATTAATTATTTTTCAGCCCCTCTGTTTGAAAGGCTGAAAACATCTTCGTTTGAAGTTGAAAGTTGAAAGAAGATGAAAGGACCATTGAAATACTCGTTTCTCCAGGGTAGCATAAAATTTCGTTTAAAAAATTACATGTTTGACTATTGTACTGAAAAATTAGCTACCCAGATGTAACAACGTTCAACTTCTTTATGAAAACAATTTTTTTATACTAATTTTTTCTTTAATACATTGTTAAGATAATAATATATTATATATGATTCTTATGAATATGGAAATCTGGTATTTTTCCACTCTGAGGTTTGTGGTATGCGAATAATGAAAAAATAACGTTTTACTCCCTGCTTTTGAAAGAGATGTGTTCACCCGAGAATTATTTGATTGAATTAAAATGAAATGTAATATTCTGAGAATGTAGAAACGGAAAGTGGCAATTTCTCTTCAGAAAATTGTGCAAACGCACAAAGAAGTTCACCCGCGTCTTTTCACCCGTGTCTCCTTAACGAGGACCTGAGGATCAGTGGACCCTTTGATGTCGCGCCAATTCGCAAAAGCAAGAGACTGTAGATCGTGTCATTCGTTCAATCAATGCAATTGTCCGTTAAATCTGTTCGCTGGAGTTTCGAATCAATTTTTGTCGAGAACAGCTCTTGTAGATCCGACGCATGATTGCTCTTGGTTCAAACAAAAGCCCTTCATATAGCCGTAATCGAAGCAATCAGTTAAATACTAACAACACCTGATCGTTATTGGACTTTAAAATAAAGTTTACATTGAGTTAATTTCGCACGCGATAAATTTAAGTTTACAAAGTGAAGACTTAAAAAAAAATGTAGTAAATATAAGTTTTTAAAGATAGATTTATTAAAGATTCATTGGTTAAAGGATTGAAGTAAAGAGCTTGGAAAGAAGTGTTTGAAGAACCTCTTTTATCACGTCAAGTCACTTCACACTCTCTTCTCCTTAATTATACATATAGAATCCAATCGATTACTGAATAATTGACCTTGTTACAATTTTTAATAGGTACAAGATAAGTGCTAAACCATTTTCTTTTCATCTTTTGCGATCTCCCCTGAAAACGATTTAGAATTACCAATGAAATCCTTCATTCAAAGTTTTCTTTTTTTCGGTCTATAGAAATGAAACGTTGGAATTTCTATGTGATATAATTAGCATAAATAGTTAAATGGGTCTAATAAATGAAATTCTTATCGCGTTCTCAATTGGAAGATGGCATATTCTTCTTAAAGCAGAACCGAGAGCAGAACTCATTTGCATTCAAAGACACGTTGCATCCAACGAAACGTCTTATAAACGTCCCAGAAATTGCTTGACGTCGAGTTTCGTGCTCGTTGGGAGAATATTACAACGAGTAAGGTAATAACGTTTCTCTTTTTCGGTTCCTCGAATGTTTTCGTTTCGACTTTTTTTCTCTGATTCTCACTCTTCTGCGTCTCGCTCTGGCCCATCATAATTGCGACTCTATAATATCGGCGCGAAAAGCCGGAAGTCAGATAACCGCGTTTTGCACGTACGTGTATAACCATAAAATCTAAAAAGCGTGGCTGCACCCTGATAACGCTTTTATGCGAAATAGACGGGCTGCTCGCCATGCAGAACTGCGAACTTTTTACCTTTTTACATACCAATGTCGCGAGAAACATTGCGCGTTTGTCCAAACGTACAAACATTTTAAAATCAAAAATAAAACATTCAGCTCTACACTTTTTTGTTATTACTAGCAGACCAACACGTGCACTACGCGCACGATTATTTCTTTAATTTCTTGCAAATTCCACGAGGAACTTTAAAATTCCTTAAAATTTCTTGAATTCCCTAAACTTCCTTAAAATTTCCTGAAGTCCTTTTAAAATTCAACTAAATCTTTTAAATATTATACAAATCTCTTGTAATTACTTTAAATTTTGAGGAATTCGAAATGTTTTAAAATTTTGAGGAATTTTAAGAGATTTCTAAGAATTTTTAAAGATTTCAACGAATTTAAGCGATTTCTTAAATTTTCTAAATTTTTCTAATTTTTCATGAAATTTTAAGGGATTTCAAAAGGTTTGTATGAATTTTAAGGGGTTTTTAGGAATTTTAAATGAGATTCTGGAATTTCGAGCAATTTAAGGATATTTTAACAGATCCTCTTAAAATC
>UCOK01016007.1:0-27534 GCA_900474325.1 Synergus umbraculus
AGTTGTAAAATTAAACGATAATATTCTGGTTAATACAAATGGTTCAGGTTTCAATAATTATTTTATTGATTAGATGTGATCAAACAAATAAAATATATTTTATCTCCCATTTTCGCTTAAAAATTCCATTTCTAAAAGCACCTGCTTCTGGGTTTGGAATCAAATCGGGTGAATATTCAACTTCAAAATTCACAAGCTTTCTAATCTTGAACTACATTTACCGACAAAACTAACGCATGAGCAAGGTGTTACATTAAACTTCCAGGTGTTTTCTTACAATCGAGACAGCAGAAAACGTTCTCCCAATCGTTAAGAATCTCGTCAAGGAACATCCGGCATATTCGACAAGTCATTCTTCAGAATACAACCTGTTCATTTTTAC
The DNA here is from genome assembly GCA_900474325.1 of Synergus umbraculus. NCBI lineage: Eukaryota > Metazoa > Arthropoda > Insecta > Hymenoptera > Cynipidae > Synergus > Synergus umbraculus. The sequence goes on from UCOK01016007.1 coordinate 383, forward strand.
GGTTTCAGGAAAAAAAATTCTTGACACTTCCCCTTGATCGAACCTTCATCTCAGAAGACGGAAATTTTTTACACAATTTTTGTAGAACAAAGGCTGAACTCAGTTATTGAAGACTTCCTTATGGAGCCGGAACTAGAGTATGAAAAAATCAGTGACTGCATTTAAATTGATTTAAAGGTTTGAACTCTCTTTATTATAGGCCGGAAAAGCTTCAAGTTTATTTGATATCAGGTTATTGATAGGGCATAAATCTGAACTCTGAACAGGAAAAGAGATTTCAACGTATGTTCACCCCAGGTTCTTCCGGGACACGTTCTTGCTTGATGTCCAGTTGGGGTAAGGATGGGGTCACCTAGCGGAGGTTTCTCCGGACCAGAGGTCGTATACCTGCACGTTCCTGCGGGATCAGAGGCACCCTTATGGCATGCAGATCTTTTCTGGACCGGTTTCAAATCAGAATAAATCTAAGAGGGAATTTATAAGGGATGAGAAATGAGAATTAGATCTGATTTTCTTTGGGCGTCTGATTCTATATATTGAAAAGGAGGATGTGGGGAAAAGATTGGCATTTACAGTTTTTGAGGAGCTTTTGTTATCGGAATATTGAAGAATTAATATTGTTATATAAAACAATGTTATGGTATATATATATTAATATAATATATATAAAATAGGATTAATGAGTGACTAATTGGTAACTAATTGTCTATTCTCTACTAGTAGATGTATATCACAGATAATTATAATAAAACGTAAACTAACACACTTCCATGTGTAAAACCTGCTCTTCATGGTGAGCGAGGACACTAGTCCTTAGATTTCAAGCCTTTAGGGTCCAGAAGGGTCATATTGGGTGAACTGGTGTTGACCAGGGGTCGTACAGGTACATAACCCTTTGAGGGTCCGTTTAAATATCCCTATTTTGAATGTGGGGGCATCCTGGACATATTATATATATAGTTCCTGGTTGGGCCGAATGGCCGTTGGGTATTTTCCTCGCCATCGAATAAAGAAGACAATGATCTATTGCACTAAAGGTGTTTACGTTCCTTTCCTTTCTTCCAGTCTTGGACACCCAAAGGGTTGATGAATCGCTCTAATTTTTATTTGGATGAAATATTTCCTTGGTCATTCTCTTCTATGAGAACACGGAGAAAAATGGACATTCAAACTTAATATCTAGATAGTCAAGAAATTGAATTACAAATATATTGATGGCTAAAAAGATTTTAATTTTACTAGCAGACCAACACGTGCGCTACGCGCACGATTATTTATTTAATTTCTTACAAATTCACGTCATTAAAAAATCAAATGTAGAAAATCTTAAAAAAATTGTGAAATCCTTTAAAATTCCACGAGTAACTTTAGAATTCCTTAAAATTTTTTGAATTCCCTAAACTTCCTTAAAAATCTCTTAAAATTTCATGAAGTGCTTTTAAAATTCAACTAGATCTTTTAAATATTATACAAATCTCTTGTAATCACTTACAATTCTTAGAAGCTTTTTAAAATTATTTAAAATTGCACTAAATCTTTTAAATATTATACATATATTTATTGTAATCTCTTTAAATTCATAGAAACATCTTAAAATTTTTAAAAATTTTGCAAAACTTTTCAAAATTCCCTAAAATTTCACAAAAAAAAATGATTTAAATCGTTTTTGGGAGTTTTAAGAAATTTTAACGTATTTCGAAGGTTTTCCTGACATTTTTTTGCACCATTAGTTTGTTTTTCTTCATTCAACTTCAAGTCATTCAAAATCCAATCAGGTTTGCAACAACAATGTATGCGAGATTTTCGAGATATATCGTGACAACACTTTTTTAAGATAGGATCTCGATTATTTCAATTATTTTGTTTCTTAATTTTGGGTGTAACACAATTTTGAGTAAGGCAAGAGTTTAATTATAATGAAGAATCTAAAAAAGTATTACTGCCATTTTTTTTAAAGTACATATTCTTAACAATCTGGTATTTTTAAATTCATTTGTGATAAAACGTCGTTTGTCTCTCGAGTATATTGGTTTCGATAAGAAATATACTCGAGTATAAAGTAGACAATAATAGCATTTAGAAAAGATAAACAGTTTCTAATAGTTTTTTTTTTCCATTAGGCATTTTAAACTAAATTTAATTTCTTGATATTATTCAATTTCGAGTTAAATTTTGTATTAACGAAACTGTATAGAAAAATGTTCAGAATCAATAGAGAATGCAAAATTTGCATGGAAGATCAAAGTAGGAGAGAAAATCAAACCAGTCCTATAAATAAACCGTTGGTTGCTGGCAGCTCTGATTTTAACGGATTTCGCGTCCACTATTACGCTGAAAGTTCGAGAAGCTCAGAGCCTCACGATTGGTAGCCCCAAGAAACTGGGACGTGCCCAAAGGTGGACTTAAGGTGTTTAAAAAGAATTATAATCAAACTGGTCAGTCCCAAGAATCAAGAGTGGGGTGAAAATTGTCCGTTGCTCTATTTAACAAAATGGATCGCGAAAATGTCTATGTCAAGTCAGACCAGGTGGATATAGGATAGACGATATCCACAGACAGAGGCATGAGCAAATTTGACGCATACATCTAATGGTAATAATGCATACATGCATATTCCCATGATACAACGAGCAAGCAATATCTAAATGGATCCAATAAAGCACACCTGTATTCAACGGATTTTTTCGACCTGATTGAGAAAGGTCCTTTTCTCACTACAATGACCAGCCATGGGTTGCGGCGGACACTGTCCAGGTAAATTTTGACTAGGAAGGACGAGGAGAGGATGAAAAAAATGATTCAGGTAGCCATCGTCCATGGGAATCTCTAGAGTGACCATTGAAAATTAGAATATTAGCTAAGCCCTTTTTATTTGGGTGTATATGTGCATATGAAAGTATCTCTGTTTAGGTCGTTTTACTTCAATACCAGCGAACAGTTTTGATCCAATTGTTCCAGAAGGTTTCGGAAAGACTGGGATGAACATAGACTGCAAGTCTTGACTTTTGGGTCGAGTGGATCCTGGACGATGAGAATGGTCAAAACCACCATCAGCGTGGGATAATTGTCATCCTGGGAATATAGTTTACAGACTCTCTCTGGATTATGCCAATGAGTCCTTCAATTTCCGCGAGAATTATTTAGAATAAAAAAAAATCTCCTTTGTTAATCTTTACTGCATAAATTCACTGTGGGAGAATAAATATTATATGTAGTAGAAATTTAAAATTAAATGAATTTTACAATAGTTGGTGATTTGATATTGATGGTAACAATAAGATTAATAGTGACAGTGATAATGATGATCCTGTTGATAATGGTGTTAATGATAATGACATTGAAAATATATAAGGCATTGATTAGAAAGACAATTGATTGAGAGTTTAAAAATTCTTATCAAATTATCTAATAGGAGACATCATAGATACAATTTTCTTCACATTAATGTATAAGTCCTTAATTACGCACATTCGTGAGAATGCTTTTTACATTACTTCATCAAAAAATGGTGTCGTTGCCTCGTCAGGAAGTTATTGCATATCTTGTAGAATGGACAATTTAATTTATTTATTCAAAGAAACGTTTACAAAAGCGTACACAGAACGCTTAAATATTTTCATACACAGAATTATCACTTATTTTGTAACATTCTTTGTATTCAATACACCTTTTTGCAATTACATCGAATCGTTTTGTGATGTTGATACTTTTTATCTGAAGCCATCAGTGCGTATCCTGCAACATTTCAAAGAATGGAAGAAAATATGGATTTTATGTTATCTCAGTTTATGAATTTTATCCAATTTATATGAAAATCGTGCATTGATCTTATATTTATGGAAATGTGAGAATAATTTGAATTAAGATTGATATTTTTGTCTGCAAAAATAGGTTTTTTATTTGAAAAAATCTTCTTTTATATTTTTGGATGTATAATTATATTTTACCTCGTTCCGATGCGTGAATCCTCATTAAGGTAAATTTAACCAGGTCTTTTGTCTTTGATACTTTAGACTGAGCCAGAGCTACTGATACATTTTGATTAGCATAAATTTACAGACAAAACGTGCGGTGTACTGCCCTGCGACTGACTATCTACGTGTTAACCGTCTCATTTGCATATGCTTGATCCCTGGGCGCTATTAGATGTGGGCATCTGCATTTTATTCTACCTTAAAACTAAAATAGCCTAAAATTGTTTTTTCATCAAATTTTCTACTTAGTTTAATTCTCTAATTAGAGCTTGAGGCATAAAATATTTAGTTAAAATATATGTATACATATGCTTTCAAAAAAGTTTTGAGTTCAAATCTTTCATGTAAGAAAAATATAAATTACTCTTATTTATTGGAATAATAAATTCTCACTAAATGTGGGCAAATGTTCTAAAAATTAGAATTTCCAGTCATCATCTATAAATATCTTTTTGGAAAATTTTAATACCCTCCACCCTCTCTACCTCGACAAGTTACGTAATGTGAATCTTCCACCTCACACCTTTTAAGAGTGTTTCGGGAATTTTCCTTAACAAATCTTTGCGAAAACTTAGGGAAAATTTGGGGAAAATAGCGTCCTAATAATTTTCAGGAAAATTTCCGCTGCAGATTTAGAAAATTAGCGTTTTTTACTCAATCCATAAATGAGCAATGATTAATTCTGATTTCAATTAAAAAAAATTATGGTTGTATTTTCAGGAAATATCTAGTTGGGCAATAGTTGAATTTTAGAATTTCAGATGGATTTTATAGATATAAGAATTCTTAAAATGGTCTAATCGGTAAATAATGGAGATGGTTTTTGATCTTTCCTGTTGACGATCGTTTTCGAGCGCAGAGGCCAGCCTCATGACCCATAGGATCAATGAATGATCGTCACGGAATGGATGATCCATATTCATGGCGATTCAATGAGGCAGGGGCAGAGGAAATAAGGAGCTGAGCTCCCGTCTTATTTGTGGCTTATTTGCGTGAATATAATGATGATGTTGCGATGTGTGCACCGAATAGGGTCAGAGGTCATTGCAAACAATTCGTCGTGTGGGAAAGAACGCATTGAACTCGTATCACAAATGACAGTGTGAATGTTGCAGAATTAAGGAGACGCATTTGAGAATTGTCAATAAGATAAAGTCTATTGGTTTTAAAAATATTACACCTGTTACGATTGTTAGTTATGTTCTTATAAAGGAAACAAAACTGTCAAATGTGATTTCATTTATTTATAATCATTATTTTACTATATGTATTGATATAAACCTTCTAAAGTCTATCTTCTTATTTTTAAGCGTTTTTAAATTAATTGTATACTATATAAATTTCTTCTCTTTTATAGCGTCTCTTTAAACCGACTGGCCCTAAAGGAAATATGTAGGTAACTAAGAAATAAATAGCTTAAACCATATCTTTTATAGCAGCGGATTTCCCATTTGACAATCAATATTTACACAGATGCAGTGTTTTGACAAGTGTTTAATGTAACAGAGATAAAACAAGGTTACAAAAATGTTTCAATTACATCAAATATTATTTAGTACTTGAACAATTAATTAGAAAGCATTTATTGTTTTTCTTGTTAAATATTGTTAAATTCTAGAAGTTTGGGTGCATAATTAAAGAGCTGTGCAAAACTCGCGTGCTAAGTTTTCGTTATGGAGCTTTTCCGTGAACATTTGTCGTTATAGAAATCGGTCTAAATACACGTGTCACGCATGGTTATGCACACTTATATATTTCGAGATGTTTGTTTTCGTGTCTCACGCATATCTGCTTTGTAGATTCTCGTCTACGGTAAACATCTTAATGTTGCTGAGAATGATTTCTGCGATAATGAATAATATCACGAAGTGCAGTTGGCACATTGTAAAAGTGCAAAAATAGAAAAAAAAAACCGTCCAGTAAAAAAGCTGAACGTGTCGCCAAAATTCCAGAGATTGAATTGATCATAAAAAAATCTGATTATAATAGCTCCAAACACAGCGATTATAAATTTTCATAAAATATATTTCTAATACATATTTATATTCGCATTGTAATAAACGATTTTCATCATTTTTTTTTTCATTTCCCAGTTTTTCCAATTTTTCCCATCAATTTCCACAATTTTTTATATAATTCATCAACATGTTTGCTGTTCGCTCAATCACTCAAAAAACTTCCTATATGTTTCCGTCCCCAAATCGTTTGATGAGATTAATACGCAATATTGCTTAGTCTATACGTATATATAGAGACCAAGACCCTCCATAGACCTTTCATATCTCCTTCGGTACGATGTCATTTTTCTGCGAGGTAATCATCGAGCAGGTGTCCCCAATGAGCGTGGGATAGACGGACACCTCACGACATTGTTCAAAAGCGATTACTATAACGAATAACGAACAGCATGAAACGTTGTCATGACAACGCATGGAGAAACACACGCGCACCCCGTTCGCTCTCTTTGTCTGTCCCATCACTCTTGGGTTTTTTTTCTCATCCACTCGCTCCCTCGCTCTTCGACCTCTTTCCTCTTTCACCTGGCGGGGTCGCCTATCTCAAAGTGGGTGCCTGGCTTTTTGCGGAGGCGTTCGTCCGTCCATCCTTGTACCTTGAGCCCAGCGTTTGTGAATTAAAAAGCCCGAATGAGCCAGGCTGCGCGGTGTTACCATGGTCACCAGCCTGGTTGCCATCGCGATTCCAGCCACAACAGAAAATCACTTTGACCATTTGTTTGGCGCCATTGATATGCGGCCACGTGAGAATCAATTTCCCTTCCTCCACCCACTCCCCTGGCCTAAAGTCTAAAACGACGTGGGTGCTGGTTGGGCTGGCGAGTGGGTGGGCGCATTGCCACCGATAAATTATTATCACCGGCCATCTTCCGCCTGAGCTAATATCCTTGAAACGCTCTTTTCACCAAAGCTGTCAGCCTTAGCTTCTGTCCGAAGACTGATTGCGAAGGAAATGCAAACTTACGTAATCGGTTGCTCGGCGGTTTCGACTGACTTTTTACTTTAGAGAAATTGCATTTCCAACGATTTACACTCTGCTATTTTACTAGTGTACACTATGACTTTCTGCATGTCGCGCGGCTGCAGAACTTACTTCCTGTTCTGTTGTCACAATAGATCTGAAGGATAAGAGGAGGAAAATGGAGTGTAACTTGCTTACGTAATTGAGCAGCTTTTCGGAAACTATGATATGGGTTGGAAAATATGATTTCCAGAGAAAATCTTTCTCGGAAATAGTTTTGTAATTTTAGACAAAATTGTACATTCAGTTGGTATCATTGCCATTGAGTTGTTATAGCAATGTCGTGCCTTTTACCATTATTGGTATCATTGTTAATATAGTTGTTAATAAAATGTTGCTGCTTTTGTTGTAATCTTATATTTATAGAACTATAAGTATTAAGTATAATTCTTAATATAGTTTTTGTCTTATTAAATTCTATTCACTTAAATAGAAAAATTCTCGAATGCGTACAGAACTTGGTTTTCCTCTGTTTTATAAGGAGAGTCAATCATAATATGTTTAGCATGTATTAATAATATTCTTTGAATGTTTTATACTACCATACATTATCATATTATACTGAGAAGAGATACTTTTTTCCGTATTATCCCAGAACTCCATAAGAAATATGTAATTATATCCAATATCCTCGAAAAGGATATTGTCTTTAAATATGACAATACTTCTACTCAGAAAAATTCAAAGATAAAATTCTCCTCTCATTTGTTATCACTTATTTTGCTTTTTAATTAATTCAGCTCATTTTAGGAAAATTCTAAGCTCTGAAATGGTAAACAGTTCACTGTATTATTCATTTCAGTTTCTGGAAATTGATCCTTTCGTTTCACAAGACGTTCCAAAAACCTTCTGCTCTTCAAGAAATTACTGCTTTTGGAATTTATGTTGATTTAATTTAATTCTTGACTAATATAATCATAAGACTAATAAAATTTTCATTAACAATCGAGTTTTTAGTCCTTTTCTTTATATTTTTCATTTTCTTTATCTTTTCCTCTTCAAAATAAAGTTTTCCTGTAAGAATTCACGATTCCTGGCTTTAGAAATATATTTATCAGATATAGTCAAATAACTTTAATGTTCATTGAATTTTCCTCATCGAAACTTTCCAAGTAGCGGATGCGAAACGTCATTAGTAGATGTGTGACACCGACAAATGGATGGTCATACACGAACAAGAAAACACGTCGCAAAGACGGTTACGTGATCCACGATTGTTATGTAAATATGGCTGCCCGCTTACGCACAGGGACGCAAAACAATGTTCCCGAACGATGACTGTCCACTTCATTTTCATCTCGTTGCTTCAGAGCTGGATATAATTGAACTTGACAGGTGGCGAGAAATGACACCAAATCTCTCCTTTGTTGCTCTCATCTCTTCTCCTTTTACTTTGATTTTAACGACAGATAAGGCCTTTTAACTTCAAATGTCACTATTGTTACATTTTTCCTAATTGACAGTTTCCTTACCGTTATTTTCATATTCCTCTTGTTACATATTAGAGAAGAACACGAGTCTAACTTTTCATCAATTTTCAGTGAGATAGCCTTACAGAAATTAAATATAGAGAACATTTTCCTGGAAATTATAATCAGAAAATGGAAGTAGAGTAGGTGATTCACTCTGCGATCTGCGACAGTAGAAGAGGAACTGTTTTTCATATTTTCATCTTATTCGTGATTCATAAACAGAGGATGTTTCATTGGAACAAGAATTAAAGATAACATATTTTGAGAAAGTGTAACTTGTTCTTTAGAAATAATTTTGCGGTGGTTTTATCGCCATTGATTAATAAAATTTGAAGAAATCTATGTAACTAATCATTACTATATAATAAATATATTGTGCAGTTTCGTCACTTTAAGAAAAAATACTTCCAGGAATAGTTCATGAACATGAAACTTGTTTTATTTTTTGTGAAAAGGAGTGTTTTTAGGAAACGTATATTTAGAGATAAAAACTAATTTATAGTTTGCAGATATTGGGAAAAGAAATATGCGAAAAGTGCAGCCCTGTGGCGGCAATCGCACGAAGAACAGAAGCGGACGCTCTGATACGGTTGATGCCTGTGTGGTATTCTCGTTTGACGACTTCGTGCCGAGAAGTGGGGCCGCGGAGAAAAAAGAAGCAACCACTGATAACGATAACACTGTTATCATTTCTCCCTCCCCTTTGCCCCGCCTTGTTCACCCCTTCCCTATTTTTCTTTTCGAGCCTCCGCTAACGGCACTTCATGACGGACCGTTCTCCATATTCTCGATAGATTGCGTAAATTACTATCTTTTTTGTGTGTTTGTCATTCTTTCTCAATTATTTATTGCTTTTGAATTATTGAGATACGCATAATAACTAGTGTTGGATTTGAACGAGAAATATGAGAAATGATCGATAATGAGAACGATTTTTATTTTTTTTTAAATTTCATCTTATATGACTTCCTAAAATGATTGGTAATTTTAATCAACGAATTCATTTTATTTATACATTTTATTTTGACAGTTCTGATGTGATAATATATGTATATATATTTTTTTATTATTAATTTTTATATATAAAATTAATTATTGAGTATATTTATGTAATTATTATTAATTGTATATAATAAAAATTATATTATTTTAGTTCATTATAATTTCACAGGCTATTTTTGACACTTTATGATCAAATGAGTTTTGAGCGAGACAAATGAGTTTCTCTTATCGTTGTTCAACACTATAATAATAACTGAAAAACATGATCGGGTTGATTTACGTTCGTATATAGAGTTTGCGTACTATAAAAAATTCCAACATATTTTTGTTTGGGAAAAAGATTATCACCCAAATTTTAGGGAATTTCCTTCATTAAAAATGTAGGGAAAATTTTCTAAAATATAGAAAATTGAACAATACCAACTCTTTTATAGGGAATTATCCTAAATCTGTTGGTAATTTTCTATGAAATATTCCCAAAATCTTTGTCTTTGAATACTCAAAAACTGAATAATATACAATTGACAAAAACATTGTGTAGAAGAGCGAAACACAGATCAGCTTATTAGAAATACCAATCAGCCTTTGCTGAATATCTAATTAAACATGCATGTACATATCATGAAACTATTTATGCAGAGTTACAGTTAAGAAGAATGATCTCTTTGCCTTCTCCCCAAGACTTAATAATTTGTCCTGAAGGATTACATCTCATCTTTTAATTATGAGCAGATCAGCTGAAATGATCTTGATAGAAAGGTGGTCCACTTGCGATGTCATCTGATCGGATGGGTGACCGTTACACTGAAAGATAGAGATTAAAACCAGGAATGAGGAGAAAGGTAATGTAATGTAACGTAAATGTGGGTGCGGTTGGCGCGTGCGCCTGCAGGACGACAGCTGTTTCAGTCCTCAGGCAACATTATGTTGCACCTGCCTTGTCTGCCTGCATGTTCCTCACCTATAGACTTATACGCACCTCTATATGAGTCTAATCCATAAGTATTATAGTATTCACAATCGTGAAAACAAGCCTCTCAGCCTCCTTCGGCAATTCACAAAGCGAAGGGTCACTCCCGAATATTAAGTCGTCTCAAGGAAGTCCCTTTTTATTTTCTGATGTCTCATGTCCCAACAGTTACAATAAAAGTCTACGAATGAAAGGGGCTTGAAAAAATTTCAGCTACAGGTTCCTGACAAAAAATCTAATAATAACGCGGACAGCTTTCATTCAGCTGATGGAGACGCTGAAGAATTCAAGATCTGAAGCTAATATCACTAATACAATAAGAATATGTATATTGTTTCGCACATTAATTCGATTTATTTCATCTCCATTATTTTCCTTTTATTCTGATCTATTGTAGTTACAAATGTATCAACATGCATAAATAAACTCGATTTACATTATTTAATGATGACTGCCTGTGATTGAAAAAATGATACATGTACTATAGAAAGAAATTGCAAAGTGGTATGTAAAGATGATTTGCAGAGTATATTTTCATATTATGTACATATATATTAAATAACTGCTTAAAGAAGGAACTACGTCATTACATAAAAATTATCATTTCTGATAATAAAAGTACATAATCTGGAAGGGGAAATGTGGGTTGGAAAAGGGAGAATTTGACTTCAAGACCGGAAAAAAGAGGGAGAAATGAAGTGAAATTAATCCAGTTAGGAATGAGGTCGAAAACGATTATCGTAGCCGAAACCAACAGGAACCTGTTCACAGCACGTGCGATGATGAACGTGAAGCTTATAAGAGCTAAACTTGCCAAACGACAAGCAGCACAAACCAAAACCTAACGGGATTTAAAGGCCAATCTCGCTCTTTCTCTGTCCCTGTTTGGACTTTGCCCTCTTTGCCCTCCTTCCCACCCTCTGCTATAGACTTCGTCGCCGTTTCTCCCTCTTTGTCATCCGTCTTCGATCGGTCATTCTAATGGCGGAAGAGAGACTGGCCGCAGGATGCACGTGACAATTTTGCAAAATTCACTATCTCGAAAGCGTTTCCACGCTGGCGTGTCTTTTGCACGACTAGCGGACGTTTTCCGCCAGAATAATTTTAGTTATTGATAATTGACCCAAAAAGATTGTTGCAGGGGAAGTCGAAAAGTTCGATTCCCCATATTTGAAGAATATACCTCAAAATTGAATAATTTTGAATTTAAAGTTGACAAATGTAGCAAGTTATACGAAGAGATTGAATATTTTCGTAATTGATTTTACGGAACCCCGAGACATATAAATAAAAGCAATAAAATCAAATTATGGCTGTAAAACCCTCGGTTATTGAATTTCGAACGAGACAATGAAGCGTTTAGAGCTTTTAACACGTATAATAGGCGGGACTTTGACTTTTGGGGATCCCTCACGTTATCTCGAGTATCATGGGATGAAGATGAGGCTATAGAGTCTGTTAAAATGATGTTCGTGAATTAAGGTGCGCCCGAAACGGCAAAGCATGCGATGACAGATGTTGGCGTAGCATTAGATAATTAATCCGGGATGGGAGGATGGTGAATAGCGGGTGTGGAGAGATTATTACCACCGCGTTTATTTTTATTATGCCATCCATCGAGGGAGTCGACCCTCGACTTGTGTTTCGTGACTTTTTAACTTTTAACTCCGCAATATTCTCCGCGCCGCAGCAGTTTCAATTCCAAGAGATACATATGTATAAACGAAATGTATATATATATACGAAAAAGGCAACAAGAAACAAGAAAGTAAAAGCGCACAAGCACGCCTTTCACTTTTTTTATTTAGCCTCGTTAAAGCTACAATTAATCAATTGCTCAGGATAATTTGTCGTGAAAACATAACATGTGAGGGGAGCTGTGTTTTATATACGGAGAAAAGTGGGGTAGAATATGGACGACTGGGATTAATAATTAATCCTCAGAACTTTAATGATATGCTTTGAATTATTATGTTGGGAGTGCATTTTGTAAATTATGTACTAATAAGGAACTGATGGATTGAAATTATTATATACAAGGATTATAGATGTGGATATAAAGGTATGAATTGAAAAGGATATAGGCTTGGCTCGGAAGTAGATTGCAAAAGGGATATTATGAGATTCAAAAGGAAAGAGACTATTGTAGATTAAGAAAGAGATAGAAATAGATCCTGAAGATTGAAAAAGATTGAAACAGATAGACTTTCTATCTTTATACTTCGAAAAGGGCCATTATCATTAAAATTTGCGATGGGTCAAAAATCCACCCGAGTCTTCCTTAAGACGAATTATCAAAAGAATCTACTTGAAGATGAATGCTTGTTATTATCCTCTAGGTAATTACTATGTTTGTCAACAGTGGATTATAGAAGATGTTAGAGGCACAAGGCAAGACAGAAGACACAAGAGGCACACCCATAAGTGGCTCAGAGTTCAGAAGAAGGCGCCCGCGCCTTCGGGAGAGGAAGCAAGAGGGGAAAAATCGATGTCGGTTCTCTTTCTGCGGCCCCTTTCTTCCACGAGTTCTTTGGCAGCGTGTACCATCGTGCACCCTGACATTATCTCCTTTTTATTATATAGGTATAGGTACCTGGTGGCACGCGCCATGCGCTCATCGGCAACAGCTGCTCCCATCTCGGAGAACGGAACCGAATAGGACGATGCTGAAGCAGGAGGTAAAACTGTGATAGTGGAGGTAACATATATGTGAGATGTAAGATGGTAAGATGTAAGACTGTGGAGAGGCACACCTTGCCACGAAGACGCGTGCCGTCAGCTTTCAAGATGTGAATATCGAGATCTTCTGTCGATCCGCCCGACCGACTGTCTGGCCCTGGCCATTGCACTCATCATCAGAGAAAAAGCAGCCACCAAGGAAAGGTGGACTTTAATCACCCTTTGTCCATATCCCAATTACATTACAAGAATTTTTATCTTCCTAGTTTCTCTTTATGATTTTAATTACATTAGTTGGATTAGTTTTACGGTGATTCTCTATTTATTTGGACATAAAGTATATAATTATGTTATTCTCTGTAACATCTGTGAAATAAGAATTTAGAGTTCTCTAAGAAAAAGGAACGTTTATATTTAACAACATCTTATTAGATGGATGTTCTTATAATATATTAAACATCGAAAATGCTATTTTTTACATTCATTTTTCACTTAATTATTGCAATTTTGCACTGTATATTAAAACGTTGGTATAGAATCCGAAACATTTTTAGCAGTAATTATTATAGATTATTATTATTATATTTCAGTAGAAAGAAGTTTGATCAATAATTTATGATCAAACAATTTTTATAATTAAACATAATAATTCAATGTTATTCACTTTTCCCTACAGATGCTGCGAAGATGCAAGCTGCGGGCTGAAATTGTGGTTCTTGAATAAAGAAGATGACCTTGATGATCAGCTGCTTCTGATATCAGATTGCATCAGCATTTTATAAATGAGTCTCGAATCTTTATGACTAAAATGTTTCATTGAGATAACTTGATTGGTACTAATATCATTATATTATTGAACACCATAAAAATAGTATAAAGGAGGATTAAGTATTACTGGTAATGCTTTATACTTTGTACATTTGTCTCCATAGGATCTTATTATGGGATTTCTATTGAATGCATGGAGGATATTATATAAACCAAACGCAGACAATTAGAGTCTTTTTGAAATTTTGAGTACCATCTTGCGAGCACTTACATGTAGCGCATGTATATTTTTATGCGCCACGTGCTTTTGAATACTTAATGACACCTGCTGCCACCGGTTCGCCGGATGACTCTTTGCGTGTAACGTTTTTCTTTTCATGTGTCATTATTCTTATTGCATCGTGTTATTTTTGGTTAAAATCGACTTTGACCATTTTTGAACATATGCTGACAAGATTTTTATACGAAAATCAACATGAAAATTGAGGTAAAGTGGATTCTTGGATAGGTCATAGTCACCATCAAACATCATCAAGCTTTCCTGGCAAAAGATTTGGATTTATTCTGAATCAATCCGAAAATTTCGGAATCATTCCGGAATTTGTATTCGAAACAGTTTCACTCCAGTCTAATTCTTTTCAATTCTTTTTAATCCTTTTTAATCTGAATGAATGATCTATAATCAAAACGCAGACACTTTTCAATCCGTATGATCGAAATTGCATTTTGGGACAAAAGATCGAGTAGTTTAGATTCCATTGAACATGAAAAAAGTGTCTGGCATTGGGAACTGCAGCTTAGGGTCAATGTGCGATTTTTTCAGAGATAAAAATCAAGAGTGAGATCGAATGGTGCAGCGGTTCCTCTTCAGGATCTCGGGCAACATCTTGCGAGTGTGGAATACCTGTTTCTTTAAAAGTGTGAGAGAAATAGCATGTGTATAAATGCGTGGAAGCAGGCACCTGCTACTGCTGGCAACACTCGAGGTAACCTGAACCGGCACGAGCCAATCTATGTTTTTTTTCCTTCCTCGAAGTCACACTCGTGCCGTATATGACCATGCTGAAAGAAAGTGACTGGATGCTGTTTCGTCACACTCTCTTTGCTCAGAGACCAGTTCAATCGAAATGCCACAATTACACTCTTTTAATCATGCATGAGTTACTTCCTTTCAGATGCTAATTGTTAAGATACAATTGAAATTTTGTCTTCAATTCAAATGTTTGTCAAATTTAATTAATAACCATTATTCGATCTTGATGTGAAGTATTTATCTATATCAGTATCAATTTCCAACCAGATTTAATACATTTTATTCCTCTCGGTCCAGAGTTATGGAATAGATTTTTAAATACATAAAATGAAGAATTTGGGTATATTGTCGTCCATTTAAAGATTATGAGATGTTTTTACCCCGTTAAGGGTTACGGTGGTAAATGCAAAATAATTTTTGTTCCATCTAGTGTCCAGGTTAAATTTATATCGTCGACTCATCGAAGGCAGCTGTATCTTCCTCGAGTCATCTGCCTCCGTTGTGCGTGATGTGATAAACATCCCTCGTCCCGTTCCCGCAGCATTAATGGATATTTATTATCAGCCAAGTAGGTACAGCTGACTAAAAAAAGCCCGTGGCCAGTCTTCTGCCCTTTCCCTCCTCGTTTGTCAGATAAATAGACATTTATATGAAAATGCCGCCCACAAAAATCGATGCTTTACTTTCTCTCTGTTTACTTTAGGCGCAAATGTCGGTTTATCGAGATATAGATAAGGGATGATGAAGGGTGAAAAGTACAACGGAAAAACCAATTTTTACGTCATTCCTCAGTATAACATTTTTAATCTAAAACTCTATAATTCTATAACAAAGAAAATATCAGCATCGCTTGTGAATCTATCAAATTTCATTGTAGGTTTACAAAAAAAGTGAAATTTGATTTTAAAAATGTTCCCACCGTCCGCTAAAGATTGCTACGTTAATTTGACATTTAACCTTTGTAAATTACTTTAGCTATTAATGTGGCATGGTGGTTTCATGGGGTGGTAAATATTTGCAATTGGCTGGGGATAGATGGATTCTGAGTGGAACACAATACCTGATCCTGTGTCACTTTTGTGTAGTCCTTGTAGCTTACATATACCTTATAGTGTTGCCATACACAGTGCTATTGAAAGCCGGTGTGGGAAGAATACACAGGGGTGAGATGACAGTATTATGTCACCCGGAAAGGCGGGAGATGTTCTCTCTTAATAATGGTCCCGTGATCGGAGAGGAAATTGCTTGAGGGTTGTTTAACAAGGGTCGTTGAACAGAGGGGAAGTCAAATGCCACGCGCTTAAATGTCAAGCCAGCATCCATCTAATTTTCAGCAAAGTAATCTATACCGGTAGTCTGGTACTGGGCGCCTCTATAACCAAAGGGTGCTCTTCACATATTTTTATAATATCATACTAATTACTATAATATATTAAATACTGCATCCTAATTTTTATCTTTATACACATTAATTAATTTGCAATTATGATATTTTAAAGAATTTCAAAGGAATTTCGATGAGCTTCAAGATTTTCAAGTAATTAAAAAATGTAAAGTATACTTCAAGGGATTTTAAGAATATTAAAGAATTTTAAACGTTTTTATACAAGAATTCCAAAGAATTTAAGGATTTTCAAGAGCTTTCACGAAAAAATTCAATTCTCCATTTTACTCAACGAAAATTATAGATAAATATTTTTTGCATAAAGCGAAGAATTCAAAATCTCTCTCTAAATCTGAATTAGTGAAAAGTGAGTCACTAATTTACTTTAGTGAAAAATTCTACTAATTGTTAGTTATTTTTAACTAAAACTTTAGTGAAAAGTTGAAATAGTAAAAATTTTCACTAAAGTAAATTAGTGACTCACTTTTCACTAATTCAGATTTAGAGAGCTCACTTAAAAATTCAATATTTTCATTTTTCTTAAAAAATATTTCAAATAGCTATTTTTTCGCTCTGTACGCATAATTCTAGTTAAAAATTGATTAATTCTACAGAAGGAAAACATTCCATATTTAATATTTGTTGAGTATAATGAAGAAATCGAATTTTTAGATTAGAACTTGGCTCAACACCCTTAAAGGATTTCAAAATCGATTTTAAGAAATTTGAAACGATGTCGAGAGATTTCAAGTGTTTTTTTTAGGAATTTAAAAAGAATTACAAGAAGACTGGCAACGGGCTTTTTTCAGTCAGCTGTACCCATAAATATCTAATTATATATATTAAAATATATTTCTTGAAAATAGTAATTCGAAAATGAGTCCCTCGTCAGAACCCCACGTTAAATAGGGCTTAATAAGACAATTTCTGTACGGTTCATATGACATATGCCGTAAGCATTAGAGTATCTCATCGAATGTACTATTTTCCCATGTAACGTATTTGAATGTGTGAGTGCAGTCACCGTGTGCAACACCAGTCAGTGGTCGATACGGACAGAGACGCCGCGAATAGTAGGATGTTCATTGGACACCGTATATCCTGTTATTCGTCCTAGTGTGAAGTAACGTCGCTAAAAATCATAACAGCACATTGCCAATAGCAAATCATTTATCGAAGTAATAACCCTTCTTCTCGTCTCCAGCGTCACGTTTCGTTTGAAAAACTTTGCCGTTCCAACCGGATGACAAGTTCTCCTTTCCGCTCCTATTGTTTTCCACTATTTTGCCGGAGAATATGTTTGATCATACGAAGATACCGGAATAATTGCTTTAATAGACAATTTTATTAGGGGAATCAAAAGGAAAGTTGCTCAGCAATCAGTACTGTGTATATATAATATCATTGTTGAGGAATAATTACATTCTGAGGAACTTTTTTATTCATACCTTGAACTATTATCCAATTTTGGTAAATGTAAGATTCACAAGAGATGATCTGCTACATAAAATGGAATTTAAGGAATGGAATTTAAAAATAGGAGGCTGGAAATTTAACGCTGTGATTTCTCGTGCTGTATTATATGTACAATCTGCGTCTGTGATTAATATAGTTACGTCTCGTGGGAACATTTGCTTACTAAGCAAACTTTATACATCTGGTAAAACAATTTATATTTTCTCATCAGGTACTTGAGCTAATCTTTATTAAAATTACCTTCTATACCCAGAAAACAGTTTCTTTAAATTAAAATTATTTTAAAAGAAAAAAAGTTTTCTTTAATATAAGAAAATTTTAAATTTGAGTTATTAAAATAAAAGTTTTGATGTAAAACAAGGTTTTTTCTGAGTGTATCTCAGAATTCCAGACATAAATAGAATTCACTATTTCAATCTATACGTTCTGATTTTATTAGAAGTTCATCCGAATGGATATAACTAAAAATAAAAGAGAATTTGGTATTCAAAGTATACTTTTTTCAAGAATGCAACATCAATTAAGGGTCATGCGTACTGATTTCTCAGATCATACTTGTTGGGTCTCTTCTGATTGTGAGATTGAAATCACAATGCGAGCTTATGTCTCGCGGTATGCAGAGTTGTGGAGGCTAAGGTATTACTGATGACTCAGCCAACGACATGGAATGTCGCTAATGAGTCGCACCGCTTGTACTGTGAAATGCAAGGTCTCCCAGTTACGCGAAACAATTCTTCCTTCGGACTTTCGAAGGGGTCTTGAATTCCTGGAAAAATTGAAACTAGAGCTTATCTCTTTCAGAGGATTGCTTGTGTAGACTTTGCACATTTTCATGACATGACAATAAGCAATCCATATACATATATACATAAAAAAGAATTTTGGTGGGATTAGGTGTTATTCAGTTTTAAGAAATATTTCCTAAACGAGATATAATTAGCATTCTTCTCTAATCAGTATTTGTCTATAGAGGTAGATGGGTAGATCCTATCAAGCGGAGACGAGTCACAATGAGAGAAATTAACGAGCATCGACGAAGGTCATTCCTCGAGAATTAGGTATTCGAGGACTATACTAACCCAAGGAGGGGAAAAAAGTATATTTACGACCGACATTCGATGTAGATCTCGGAATACGACAGCTTCGCATTTCGGATAACACCGTAGTAAGTGCCTCCGATCATGAAACCGGTACATTGGATTCGCGTGCAGGCGATTCGTGGGAACTGGTCTAGTATCTTGCAAGAACTTGGGTTAGCAGAATTAGTATTTATTCAGAAGGCAGAACAATGTGGAGGCTTGTTGGTCTCCGTTCCGCTAGGCTGACGCCAAGATCATCAGCAGCCGCTGCTACTTGTCAAGGTGATACCTTGAAGATAAAACGACAAATAGTTCGCTAGTTTGTTCTCCAATGTTTACTTGTTTTTCCAACTTAATTCCTTCCGCTATGGCACCAAGGACGGTCATTATTTCAATTGTTCCATTATTAATTCTGCCTAGGATTACTTGAATTTATGCTTTTATTTCTACAATAGATATTTTGATCTCTCGACAGATCGCAAAAGAAGATGTAGGATGAGAATGAGAGTAGAATTAACGCTTTACGTCAACGATAAGGTATATTATCATTACCATTATCATTATTATTATCATTCATCTAAAGGTGATAACGTAATGTGTGTACTGATAGATACTTTTAGAGATATTACCAGAAATAGTGACAATTTGTAACTATAGATGAAGATTATGAAACTTCCTCAGTCATTAAAGACTATTATCATAGCCGTAATGATCTTGACAATGTTTTTGAACCTTTATTTTCGGTGGAAGGTAAAAAATACAGAATGAAATTGCATGTGATAAGAGTGAATGTATAAGAGAAGGTGCAACTTCCGGTACTGGCTGACTGAGTTGCTTGGCTGCGAATTTACTCCACCCTCTTTGATCAGCCCTTGATTTGCTCCACTCCCCTCGCAACAATGGCGTCTTTCCCCATATAATCTTCCGCTATTCGTGGATTTCGTGCAGAGCAGTGGATTTCCACGAAAGCTCCCTTTTCACGGAAGACACCTTGGTCTTCTTCGTGAGTGAATTAGCGAGTAGAGAGGAATAGAGGGAGTGGAAGAGGGTGGATGAGGGGTGGAGAGGTTGAGAGAGAGAGAGAGCGAGGTCCCCAAGTATTGATCCGACTGGCTAGCTAGCTGGCTGGCTGGCTGATTTTACTCTGGTCGGAGGAGGACCATAGTGGATGTAGTCATGTAGTCATGTAGTCATATACGGATATGTGGTAGACGGTGATACGTGCACGCCAACATCATCAGAGTGGCTTAGTATGCGCTGTGCGCCAAAGAGGTACGACGTTGGTAGTTTGCGTAGCTAGGCAACCCGGACCGATTCCAGCCACAACCGCACCCTCAATTGCCCAATTTATTATTCATATTATAATCGTCCACTACCTTTCTCGAACCAGTCTCAAGACCTCTCCTCACTGAATTCATGCTTGATAAACGATAATCATCAAAGATAATGAAAATTGATTATTATCAAAGAGATTATGAGGATTCACGTTATCTTCATACTGAATAAGCCTTAGATCTACCTTGAGTTTGATATTTGAGAATCATTTTATGAGAAATAATCTTGTAACATTCGTTCCTAATAATTCGAGTCGAGGTCAAAGTAATACCTATCTTGAACTTTGGTATCATTTCGTATAAACGAATTAGTAATCAGAATTGATCATGAACAATGTTTATAGTGGCCAGAATTTTGTTTGGAATGATGGAAGATTGA
Organism: Synergus umbraculus; assembly: GCA_900474325.1. Lineage (NCBI taxonomy): Eukaryota > Metazoa > Arthropoda > Insecta > Hymenoptera > Cynipidae > Synergus > Synergus umbraculus. The sequence goes on from UCOK01016007.1 coordinate 20,969, forward strand.
TGTTCATGATTATAGGTGATCAATGATGAGAAACGGGAAAAGTTGATCAAAACAGCCCCGAGTGGAAGACAACCTTCAGTGGAGTATCCTTCATCAAGAGCCACGTAATACTGCGCGGCTTTGATGACGTGTAGATCCACTTTACACATTCGTGTCATATCTAGTGGACAGAGTCGACACACAGCGAGGTTATAATGATAGTTTTTCCCCGAATCGGGGATTTGATCCAGAAAGGGTGACGAGGAAGAGGGAGGGTAGAAACGGCTAAGTCAGATCTCCAAGGTTTCATAGGTGTGTTGGCTACAAACGGTTACCAGGTAACGGCTAGGGAGGCAACGGGTCAATACCTGGCTGGTGCTAGTTCACCTCTGCATGAGCTGAAACGTCACCTGAGCTACTCTCTCTTTTTCAAACTTCCCCTCTTCAGACTGACTCCCTCTTTGCCTTCGTGGCCAACAACCCCACTCATGACACCCCTGAACTCACATTAGCTCACCCTCTCGTCAGGAGAACCGTCCGGGTTCGTCCAGCCACCAAGCTGACCTGGACGTGAAGCTTCCCGGAACCTCGAGTCTCGTATCGGGATTACACATTACACGTGGTAGACGTAGACGTCGCAGAAATAGAACCTTCGTGTTAAACGCTGTATATAGGATCTACATGTTGAGAATATGGGATGAGCTAGCTGTATAGATTATTGATAGACAATGTTGATTGTTGCAGGACTGACCTCAAAATAACGAGTTGATCATAATAATTGCTCTTCTTCCCTATGAGTCCACTTTTATTTCCTATTCTTTCCGATCATTCTGTTTTATCAATTTTTATCCCCTTTCCATTCCAAGAATTGAGGATGTTTATCTACCTCTTTTGTTCCCATATAATTTTTTGTTTAAATATAGAAATTGAATCAGAGATGTACCTGTACACAGTGCGAGTAGCAATATTAACTAGAACCTTGCTAGAAAATTCATAACTATAATTTAATACTTTCATCAGAACTTATAACTCCATAACAATGCTCATAGGTACTGTATAATCTATAATAGTACCTTCAACAATTTTTTATCAGGGGTCAGGTTACTAAGAATAGATTCTCTGTAACCCAGTTTTAGAATTCATAATACTTGTCCGAGATTTTCCCAGATTTTAAGGTTTAGATTTTTTTTTTTTGATACGCCCTTTGGATCAATAATAATAATATCCTGAGTGAATTGGGAGATATATCTTTTGAAAAGATGCTTTATGGACATCAGGGGCCTGCAGACGAAGTGAAACGTTATCAGGGCTTCCTCCAGTGACCAACGCCTCCCTTTATCCCTACTCATGTGGCCATCCCCACCAACATCATCCCTCCACCATTCCTCTTTCACCCTCGTTCAGATAGCAGACCACCTCCCAGATAACCTTCTAGCTAAGTGACACGAATACCAAAAAGATTATGTAGGCGAGATTAATGTTAACTAAAAATAGTAAAAGTGAAAAATCGTTTTGTAGTTTCTCAAAAAAACATTTTCAAAGGCAGAAAAATAATTTTTTTAAATAAATAAATAGATAAGTTAGCATTATGTTGCATCTGTAGATTTATTGAAAGAATTTGTTATGTTACCAAGTTACCACAAAAATGTTTTCAACTTTCCGACTTTTATTTTCACTTTTAGGTTTTGTACTTTTTCATTTTCACTTCTTTCAAATACACGTGAGTCAATTTTGACGTTATAAACGTCACTGACGAATTTTGTGTAAGCAGTTCACCTATTTATTTATAATTAAAAAAATTTTAAGACGTTTCAAGTAATTTTGAGGGATTTTAAGAGATTTCATATTTTATTCCATCTACATTAGAATCAGTTCCTCGAAATTTCTTAAAATCACTTATCAGTTTAAATCTCTTAAAATTCCTTATTGAATTTTCTTAAAGTACGGATTTCCTCCATTTTAAAATGTTCCTGATGATATCCTTTAAGATGTCTTGAAATCTTGTCAAAAATCTTGAAAATCATTAAACTCTATGAAATCCCTTGAAATTCATTAGCCACTCAAAATCCCTTAAAAACGTGGGAAACGCCTAGTTTTTGGTTTTGAAACTTTTTTTTTATATTCTTAAATCAATAACTGTAAAAAAATTACTATAAATAAAAAAATTTTGTCAGATTTGAAGTCTGAAATATTATGTCAGAGTTTTGTCAAAAATGTATTACATAGTACATTTTACCAGATATAAACACAGCCATATTTTATATATTTTCATAAAAAATTAAGTGTGAAAAATATTTAGAATTCTCTATTTCACCCGATTTATTGTTTTGACATGGAAAACTATTCAATATCCTATTCTATTATCAATAATATCTCGTTTTTATTAAAAAATGGAAACCCCGAATAGGGCCTCGTCGGAGCCCCATTTTAAATAGGGCTAAATTGGGTCAATTTGTGCACAGGTAAAAGCTATTTATAGACTAATGTTGATAAGAATAGCTTTAACACTTTACAGATCAGTAGTATTTCTATAACGCATGAATTTTACCTTGGCCAATATTTTGTTTAATTAGCATATATTGTTAAGAATTGTTTTAAGTTCATTACATCTGGCTTTTTGGCGAAATAGGAGCACTTTTGAATATGGAGGAGACTAAAAGGTTTTAATATGTATGAATTAGGAGGGCACTATTATACCTCTTATTCGACGTTGATCACTTCGACCTTGCTCTTTGTTACAGCGATAAATCTGTGGGCGGATTCGATCTTTTCTATCCTTCTTGAAACGTTCGAGGATTTAACCTTGAGCCAGAATTGCAGAGGACGCCACTCTTCACAGGAAGTTACTGTTATAGGGATGTCTTATCGACGAACCTTTGTCATTGATTTTCCCTTTACCTTGCTCCAACCTCGTAATTTACATTTCGATTCAACCTGCACTCAATATTTCCTAAAATAAACTTTATATATTCTCTATGTTCTGTAAAAATACTCCAGGAACTGAAATTAACTGTAAAACATAGATAATATTAATAGGAAATGTCAATTCTGGTGAAAAGTAAATTACTTAAAGGAAGACATTGAAGAAGAAATTGAGTCATTTCACAAGTGACCTTTGCATCAGAGTCTAAAATTCTTATTTGTCATGATCTCGTAACTGATGACTCGTTAACGTTACAATTAAGAAAAACGTTTTCTCCAGAGATATTTTCGGCTAATGGGCAATTTATACAGACGATAGGAATTACCTTTCTTCAGAAACCTTCGTGTCGATATTCTGACTGAAAGCTCTGGTTATTGACTCTAATGAGCTGATTTTATCTGAGAGAGTGGAATCATTGTCATGAAGATATATTCTTGTGATCATGTGATCATGTCATGTGTACAATGTCTTTATACCATTAGAATTTCTTCTGCACTCTGTCACGCAAACTTATCAGCTTGAAAATAAATTTCTTGCATTTACTGTTACAATTCAAGTGTTGAAACTCATCCTCATTTCACCCCTATAATTCTATTTGCCCACATTACTTCCAGTTACAAATTATGAATGAAATCCTCCATCCTCCATCCTTCCAGCCGGTTTCTGTTTCCCAAATTTATTTTTCACACATTCCAATTATAGAAGAACATCAGGTGAACGCACGTGCTATCGAAACAACCTGCTTGGGATCACCAGACTAATGACCTAGGTGTAGATTCGGAAAGGCTAAACCTGAAAAACGGATCGGGTGCATTTTCACCTGCTGTTCTTTTTCCGGGCGTGTCCATTATTTCGTGAAGTGAGATCGGTTAGGGTACGTGTGTACCCTGCATCATCCAAGATCGTTGAACTCGAAATGGTGCTGACAGGACATGGCTACTCCCACCTTCGAGCTTCGAGTATGGAAAAGCCCCTCTTCCTCCACCCTCACCTGGTACCAGGTTCTTCGACTTCCCCTCCAGAGAAGAAGAGTCCCCTCTACCTTCTTCGACGCCTTCTCTCTACCCTCCTGAACGTGTGGCGTCGCATCCTTCTTGTTGCGTTTCTTATACATGTCTGTGTACATATTTTTGCATGTATCGGAACATCATATACGTATACATTTTATGAGGATAAGTTAATGTTGCTAACGTTGAACGTTATACGATTATATGCCACGACGCACGCACATTTTTTCATCTTCGCCACTCGTGCCCATCCGCGCTCATATATACGCTTACCTTCACTAAATAATCGTCTATTCAGACACTCGATCCACGTTTATGTCGCGGTACCAATCCCGGACTGTCGCCGAGTGTCATATGAGAGCATTTCCACGAAGCCAGATAAAAAGCTTCGGCCAGGTGAAATATGACGGTTTCACGGGTCTGGGAGGCAAGGGAGGGAAATTAATTGCTTTCAGATTTATTTTAAGTGTGAAATTATTCCAAAACGCAGACAATTTTTTCAATGATCGAATTCATGGATGGAATAGAACATGATTTTCTACATGAAGTAGAAGAGCGCTAAAAATGCTGTCAACTAATTTAGAAAATTAATTGCAGACGTCCTCATGTTTAGTAAAAATTCTCTCTCTCCCTCTTTCACTTCCGTGCAGGTCTCGTATGAACTATTCGTGCTTACACCTTGAAATATAGATATGGATCACTTGAATCTTTGCACTATTTTCATTAATAGCTTAGCTTACGAGCGCAAATTTCAGTTACTGGTTCTCACTGAGCTCGGTAAATATTCGATTGTGCAGGCTCGGTGTGAAATTTAATATACATAGTTTCAATTGAAGGTCGGCTGGAGAGAGATTGGTTAACTTTAGAATTAAACACGTGCTAAAGTTGCTGCTTATAAGATATATATATATATTCATTCAAAATTAGATTCCTCCCATCGTCAGTGTTATAACTATGAGAATCAATTGCTAGACTTCTAGCATATATATATTTTTCTGAAGAGCATCAATTCCTTGAAGAATCATCAATTCTTTATGTAAATTGAAGGAAGTGATGGTATCTCAAGCATAATGTTGGAAGATGGGTAATATAATCTTCAATTTGTGGACTTCCAAATTCGGAAAGGTCCCATATGCTAATGAACATCAGTTACAGCCACTTTGCATTTTGATCAGAAGATCCAAGTTTGAAAGAAGTCCATCACGAGGATGTTGCACCTCTCCAAGAAAATGTTGATGCTTCCCAGGATGGATTCGTACCTTCTTTGGCGTGCAGTCACGCTTAGGATTCGAGTCAACGCAGTCTTAAGTGACTTTAGCGATTACCGGTAAGCTTGGCTAGTTTGAACGTGTGCTCGTTTATCCAGATGCGAATAGATGCCTTGGTATTAAGACTGCCTTCGTGTTCGCGTGTGCACGTGCGTCTGTAGGTCCACCTGAGCGAGCAGACGAGTGAGTGAGCACAGAAGAGGTGTCTCACATGGGTGCCTCTGTTCCCTGCAACACGAGTCCCACAGATGGGGGAGACATCCGGGCAGCTGACGTTCAAATGAAACTGACTGACTTCGGTTTAACCGACTCCACATCCTCCTTCGATTAAGCAGAATTACGTCCGGAAAGGCTCGCCGGCGCCCGAGAGGATGAGGATTTATTTTTTGGATTTCCTCTGATACCTTGTTCCGTTACACGTTTTCGTCAAACCGCAATTTGTTCTCCAGCCCAATTGTAATCAGCCGGTTCCAATGCATTGAATCATGTTCAATATTTCCGGGTTGCATCATGCAGAGTTGCTTCAGCACGGAGAAAAATGGATATTCAACGGTAGTATCTGGATATTATGACTGAGTATCTTTGCGACTTAACTATGGGACAGCTATCTAGATACTCAAATTTAGTATCTGTATGTTATCAAAGAGAGATACTCAAAATGAGTATCCAAGATATTATGCGTGAGTATCTTAGGTACTAAATACGAATATCCCATGGTTTTACAGTACAGTATCTGAAATACTATACCTGAGTATCAGTGATATTCAAATTTTTCTTTTAATTTTTCAGGAAAATTAATAAATTAACAAATTTTAATAAATTAAGAAATTTTATTATTATAATTAAGTTTAAGATGTTTACAAGTTAAAAATTACATATTATTTGATTGGAAATATATATAATATAATATACACAATATAATGTAACTATTTCGTCGAATCAACGAAAATATTGACAATTTTTCAAATTTTATCTTACCTTGGAATCTTTGTACTATGAAGTCTTCAAAACTCCAGGAGCTGATAACGTGTCCCAAAAAGCGGTAGGCTGCTCCATTTTTCTGCACAAAACATGTGAAAATGTAAAATTGAAAAAAGGGAAAAAATGTTGGTCAATTATATACGAATCATGCATAATTTAGGTTATATGTTTGTTTTTACATACCATGCTTTCTTTAAATTTTGGCAAAAAATTTAGAGTCTAAATTTATAGTTAGTTATTGTTAGTTATTAAAATATAAGAAATTATATATACTTACACAATTTCAATAAAATAACACTATAATATACATATGTAACACAGTTTGACGCCGCGTTGTTGACAGTCGGTGATCACCTCGAATTATACATAAGCGCATGCGCGCAATAAAATGAGTATCTACAGATATTG
>UCOK01016008.1:0-19647 GCA_900474325.1 Synergus umbraculus
CTTTTATAATTTTCGTAAAATTCATTTTTCCACTATAACTTCTCAAATATTGAAAATTTAAAGCTGCTGTAAGGGAAATGAATATTCCTTTCATCGAGACGAATCGATTGACCTATATGAATAATGCATTTCATTAAAAAATAAGGAAGTTATGTTTATTTATAATTTTGAAAGTTAATTTTTCGCTCTGTTTTCAAATAATCAAAATTTTGAGTTGACGTAAGGAAAATGAATATTCTTTATGTCGAGACGAATCGAGTGACCTGTATGATGAATGCATTTAACTGAGAAATAAGAAAGTTATGGTTAATTGTATTTTTAAAAAAGTAATTTTTCGACTATAATTTCTGAAATAATTAAAATTTAAAGCTGATGTAAAGAATACTTAATGCTTCCTTTATGAGGAAGCAAATCATATTTGCTTACAGGAAGAAAAGTGCTCATTGAATGAGTACAAAAGTTGATACAACTTAACAGCTAGTTTATTTTATCGAATTATAATTTGTCATAAATTTTACAATACCGAATTATTATTCAGCATAATTTTTATTTTTTCGAATAATTATTTGTCCTAATTTTTACTTTTCCGAATAACCATTCGACATAATTTTTATAATACCAATTTACTGTTTGTCGTAATAGGTTAAATGCTCATTCAGAAAAATAAAAATTATGCTAAATAATAATTCGGTATTGTAAGAATTATGTCAAATTATAATTCAATAAAATAAAAATTATGTCAAACGATAGTTTGGAAATATAAAAATTATAGCAAATTGCTATTCGATGACCTGATTTTCAGTCAAATAAATTTTAGGGAAAATAGAATTTGGGGCATATTCATGCGCCTCGCTCTATTGACCTTAAGGAACACATTGTAATCAGTGCACTTCCACTTCACCATAGATATTCTCTTAAAACCTCATTAAAGGTTTTAATAATCGGATTTGTAAATAAAAAAAAAAAAAAATTTTGAACATTCAATTTTTTTTAAAATTCAAAACATTGTTATACATGTCTTGTAGGTCGTTTAAAAAGAAACGTTTGTCACGTATTAACTTTTTTTAATAACGTTAGTTATTTAGCTTAAAATTTTAATTTCATTTCTTTTGTATGAAATTTTAGAAATGTTATAAATCTGACAATTTTTTGTTTCATCTAAAAAAAAGTCATAATGATAAATAGTTCGAATATTGAAGTATTACGATCATCGGTAAACAGAATTTGTAAATTAAAAAAAAAAAAATTTTCAAAAATTTTAAAACTGATCAAAATTTTTAAATTTTAGTCCAAAATGGCTGGCTAACGAACTTGACCTTCATTTTAGGACACTAAAAGATTATACCAATGAACAATTGAATCGGTCAATTCTTTCGCAAGTTATCGTGCTTACAAACTAAAAATCTAGACAGACACATTGGTAAACTAGCTGTCAAGTTGTATCAACTTTTGTACTCATTCAAAGAGCACTTTGCTTCCTGTAAGCGAATATGATTTGCTTCCTCAAAGAGGAAGCATTAAGTATACTTTACATCAGCATTAAATTTTGATTAGTTGAGAAGTTATATTAAAAAAATTCATTTTCGAAAATTTCTTATTTTTTAATGAAATGCATTAATCACATAGGTCAATCGATTTATCTCGATGAAAGGAATCTTCTTTTCCCTTACACTAGCTTTAAATTTTCAATATTTGAGAAGTTATAGCGGAAAAATAAATTTTACGAAAATTATAAAAGTACATAAAACGTGTAAAATTAAATATTTTGTTAAACCCTTATAATAAATTCAACTAGGTATATAGTGGAATAACTATGCAAAATTTCATCAATTTATCTCTTCGCGTTTTCAAGAAATTGCTGGATCGTGAAACACATACACACATACACACACATTACATTCATACATCCGGACATTTTTTCAGATCATCATATTAGATATATTGCCCTTGAAATATGTTCAAAAAACGTTTTTTAGGAAACTGGATTTTGTCACCACTACAAAGCTTCCTCTATGAGGAAGCAAAACATGTTTTTCGGATTCAGGGGGTCACAAAACGTGGACATATGACAAAAAATGGGGGGGGGGTTCAAATTTGACACAAATCTAATACATTCTCTGATGAGAATGTAAAAAAATAAAGAATATAATAGGGGAGATCGGGAGGTTGTGAGACACTGGGGGTTGTGAGTAGGGTTTCTGCTCGAGAATTCTCGAGAAATCAATTCCGTGCGCTACACGAAAAAAAGAAAATAGCTGAATTTATCATTTAAAATAGCCAACTTGCGCTCTGAACGCATTTTCCCTAGAATTTAGCAAGTTTTACTATTCCAAATGATAATTTTTGCTAAGAAAATTGCAAATCCTGTTTTTTCATTGTAAGAGTTACAATTGGAAATAGTAAAACGTACTAAATTCGAAGAAAAATGCGTTCGGAGTACAAGTTGATTATTTTAAATGGTAAATTCAGCTACTTTTTTTTTTACTATAACTAAAAAAAACATCTTGTATTTCTGGAAACCTATTTTATAAGGAAACAGCGTTGAATGAAAAGTTGATTTCTTTGTTGATTATTTTGCGGGTTACTGATTTAGTTTTAGTTGATATGATTTATTTTATCGACAGACTGTGATGTTATTAAAATAATAGTTTATAAATATTAAAAGCATTTTTAATTTAAGTTGGTAGCAAAATGTTTGTTTCGTTAAACAGGTTTTTATAGTTATCTAAACATGTACTAACTAAAAATTTACCATTTAATTGAATTGATCAAAGTAATCAGTCTAATTTGTAATACGAATAAAGTCAAAATTTTGAAATAAAATCATGTTTTAATAAAAAGTTCAAAATTTCTTGAGATACTCGAGAAATAAAAAAGGTCGAGAAAACAGAAACCCTAGTCGTGAGACACGCTTACAGCTCTGAAATGAAAAGCGTGACATATACCGGGTGAATGCTAAACTTCTTGCTTGCTTTCAATCTCCATTTCCACATGACAAATGTCACATTCATGTGGATTCTTTGTTTATTCCCAGATCACGACTCCAATAGTATGATCGAAAGTTTTGTAGACTGTTCACGTTTGCAGTGTTTTCACTTTGTTTTACAAACTAATTACAACAGTGCATGTATACAAAACATTCCTTGGTGAGTAGCTTGTTGACACGCAAAACGAATTCTGCTTAAAAATACTGGGGGGTCGTCAGACAACGTTCTCGGGGGATTATGAGACATGATGTAATCTATGAACGTAAAATCATATGTATTTTATAGCGGCCGTATATCGCATTTTTGTACACAACCCAAAGTTTAATGCTATTTTTAATATTTTTATGAATTCAGTGTTGAATTGTTAATTGTTAATTAATGCATAGTTTTTTTTTTTGTTTTTTTTTTTCTTCGCCTTTTTATCATCACTTTCAAATTATTTCAACTTTATTATATTGTAGATTGCAAAGAAAGCCATTTTAAAGATTAAAATAGAAACTATTTTGATGAAATTCGGCCATTTTCTTTCTAATAAGTTTCTGTCTCACAACCTTCCGAACATTTCGAAAATCCAGAAAAAATAACTTTTGGTCAGACAGGCAAAACTAAGACATCTTTCTAAAATTTCAACTAATTAATCTCTTGTCTAAGTGAAGTTACACTAAATAATAGTTTAAAAAATTTAATGGGCAGAAAAATGGCTTTTCTGTTATATTTTTGGTCCAAAAACAAAACCCGTCTCATAACCCCCCGATCACCCCTACTGATAATATTATATTGATCATAATATTGAATCATATGAAGATCATAATATTGATCTTCAGGGAAAAGAATATATTTTGAAAAGAATCAACTCGTAAAGAATCGATTTAAATCGATTCTTGATAATCGATCTTTTCGACGAAAAAGATCGAGCTTCAAAGAATCGAATCAGAATCAAACATCCTGAAAACGCGAATATTTAATTCAATTGTTAGAACTTGGATCCAACACCATGAAAGTCTTACAATGAAAAGTTCGGTGACTATTTCGTTGACCGTAGATTTTAAGATATCACCAAATATAGGAACAACTCCAAAATCCGGAATTCCTGCGTAAGTCCGAGAGACAATTCGTCCTCCCATTGTGTCGATTCTCACAGACAAATTTTGATACAAATCTGCTTCAGATATGTTTAATAGAAAGGTGAGACCTGAAAATTTAAGAAGAAATTAGAATGGATAAAATTTAAAATTGTATAGCGAATCTCAAAGTTAAGGATTCTTTGAGAGATTGAAATATCATGAAATGTTTTAAAATTTCGTGAAATACATTAAATTCGCAGACAAAATTTAAGGGCATGTGTTACTTACCATATGAGCAAATTTAAATAACCCGGGTTTTTTTCTACTATTTTTACGTTTTCAAAAAAATTATGGTCAACATCCGTCAAGAACGTGAACACGGACGGATGTTGACTAAAATTTTTTTGAAAATGTAAAAATTGTAGAAAAAAACCCGGGTTATTTAAACTTACTCATATGGTAAGTAACACATGCCCTTAAAATAGCTTAAAACTCCATCAGGAATTTTAAACTCTCTGAAAATCACCGCATAGTCGTCAAAATCATTTAAAATTCGTCACAATCTCTTGAAACTTCATATAATCCCTTAAAATCCATTGAAAATTTTTTTTGATATTTCACAATTCCTCCAAATCTTATACCAAATTTCTAAAAAAAGTTTATTGTGCAATTAAAGAAATTTAAAACGCTTTTTAGAAATTACAAAGAATTTTTTGGAATTGAAAAGTTTTTTTCTTGAAATTTTCATTAATTTTATAAGCAATTTCCTTGAAATTCTAAGAGAACATAAGGAATTTCAAGAAATTTTAAAAAAGTTCAAAGGATTTTTAAGAGTTTAAGCCAGTTTAAGAATTTTCAAGCATTTTTACAAGATTTCAAGACAGCTTAAAGGATTTCATCAAATACAAAAAAAATTTTTAAATACACATTTAAACAAATTTTAACCCTAGAACGGCACAAATGGGTCAGGCAGACAGAGTGGTATTTTTCTCACTAGTAAATCTCCTAGGTTAGTTGATGCAAATAATTTAACTATTCACGAAAAAAATTTGAAATATCCTGACGCCGTATATTCAATAGTTAGTGGCTTTGATAAGACATACACATCGAACGTCAAAATACGAATTGTGCAGGGTCTCTCAAACCCGTGTGTGGCGTTTCGTGTTAATTTTTGGAAAGGTAAGTAGATTTTTTTTCTCAATGGAGAATCAATTAAGGGGCACTGAATTACATTGTATTCAATATAATGTTCATAATAATTAGTTTAAAAAATATAGTACATGTTTACGTAGAGTCGTAGAGGTCGCCTCTTTTTAATTGAATTTTTGACATATTGAATATATCTTTGACATACAAGTTTTCTAACGTAATCTCCGTCCTTTTGTTTTGGAAGTATTGTACATGTACATACTTCATGTATCTATTTTAAAAAACAATTGCTGTCCCCCTTTTATGCTCATTTTGAGAATACATCCCTGCAATATTATTTTGCCATGCGCAAGGGAGGTGAATTATGAAGAGTTCAAAATATCAATATTTATATAAGTAAGTGATATTTATATTAATATTTATATATTTTTTATATCCAACGGAACCCTAGAGAGAACACATGCAACTATCAAAGATCTGATAAAAACTACAATTCATGACGTGCACGTACAGTGGGTCGATACCCTTAAATTCCTCTGTATGGCTTACAATACCATGACTCGCGAAGGCACGGGCTTTAATCCATTCCAATTAATATTTGGTCGAAATGCTAATTTACCATTACCCCTAGCCACCAAGCCAAGCTTGAAATATACAGAATTGAAGGGCATGAGTTACTTATCATATAAGCAATTTTAGATAATCCTGCTTTTTTCCACAATTTCTACATTTTCAAAAAAATAATAGTGGATATCGGTCAAGAACGCGAACACGAATGGATGTCCACTACTATTTTTTTGAAGTAAAAATTGTGGAAAAAAATGGGGTTATTTAAATTTACTATCTAATTTAGATATTGTATTGATAATTTAGATAATTTTTCTTGCACAATTTGTACTTGTGCAATTTTTACTAAAAAGTAAAAATTGTTGAAAAAACGGGGTTATCTAAATTTGCTCACATGGTAAGTAACACATGCCCTTAAAGAATGAATTCACCAGTTAAACTCGTGAAATTCATGCTTTCGAAGCACGTAAAAATTACAAGCTCCGAAAGTATAAAGATTCATCCCTTCAAACAGTGATCTCAGAATGTGGGATTTTTCTACCCCCACCATGCTTCCTCGTGGGAGTAATACCTTCAAACGCAGCATGTCGGTGAAAAGTCCATGCTTCACTAGGGTGGTTTAAAAATGCATGGCAAAAATTTGTTTGATTCTAGAGAGTCTCGATTCCCCCAATTTGAGTCGAAATCGGAAAAAACAAACGTCATATTTTTTTTTTAATTTTTATTTTAACACGTGCCGGTTTTACTTGAAGTTTTCCATGTAAATTGCATGGGAAAAAATCACTTTTTGGCGTTTTTGGAATAACTTTTTAGGGTTTCGAAAAATTTTACGAGAGATTATAAAGGCTCGTTGGAGACTATCCAACAAAGAATTTCATTTACCAAACATATGGGTTTGACACCCCTAACTCACCCCCACGGTGTCTTAAAAACTACCCTTAAAATAAAAAATGTCAATTTTTCATAAAACCGGCCTTCTGTGCGCTTTATTCTCGTTTTTTTTTTCATAAAAATTACTACTATTTGTCTAATGAAATCTTGTTTAACAATGTTTAATTAATTTTGAATTATTTAAATAAATAGAATTTTTTAAAATAATATTTTATCTGAAAATTCTTATTTTCTTATTAAACATTATTACCACTGATTTAAGCGCCAAAAGAAAACTTTGGATTGTTGAAATTGATCCATTCTTTTGCAAAGCAGGATCGAGAAATTACCACTGCTGTTTTAGAAAAGTTGAGCGGACATCTTTGGTATCTTGTGCCTGAAACAGCTGCATTAGCATTTTTCGACGACGACATTCCAGCAGTAACCAAAAATTTAATGGTGGAGGCTTTGTCACAAAAGTCCAAGAATGGCCTTTTGAATTATAAACGTATCGAAGGAAAACAGTATAAGGAACTGCTGAATAAAGACATTGAATACTTCATTTTAAAAGATTCAAATAAATTATTTTCAGCCTGCCTATAAAAAAGGAAAAAAAATTGTTACTCAACTCAATTTTGTCAACGATATTGCAGAGAGAGAGCTGTCAAATTGATATGTGATTTCAACAATGAATTAATGAGAGATGAGAATCAAAAACATTTTTATTACATTCCGTTACAGAATACAGGAAAAAATTTCCAGATAGAAAGAAAACAACATTATCTCGCGACAAAAAGTAATAGAATAAGATGTAGATTATAAAAGAAAAGCGCGAACTTCTTTGTAATTCGATGAAATCTCATAAATAAATTATATTATAAATGTTTTATATCTTAGGCATTAAAATAATAATTTATTGTTTATACAATTATAAAATATTTGAAAATAAAATTACATCAGGTAACGATAATAAACTACAAGAAGTTTAAATTTTTGAAAAAAGCATATTGTATACAAATGGAATTTATTTAAAATAATGAAAACTAATTTCTAAATTTTAAGGGGCTATATGCCCAGTTTCTCTTTTTCAATAAATCGATTTCATTTTTTTTGCATATTTTCATAGCTAATCATCCTAAAAATAAGTACCCAAAATTGTAAATCGATATATCTAAGAGTTTTTTTAATCAGCGCTAAGATAATTACGGGCTGGAAAACAAACAAAAAAACATTTTAAAACAAATTTTAAAATGAATGAAAAACTTTCATACAACCATAAAAGACTCCACAGCAACACAGGTCTTTAAATCGCGCAATAGGAAGGGAAAATTTAGCGCCAATCAAATTTGTGTTGAAAACTTTAAATGCGTTTTTCTCAAAACTGCATTTTTAAAATCGGGTGACGGTATAGTTCGAAAACTAATCATCTGATCGACTTCAAATTTTTATACAGTCTTTATTAAATGTTTCTACAGAAGATGGACCCCCAACTTTTTGTTATATAAAAGATTACAACTTTCATAAACAAAAAACGAGCGTTTTTTTAAACAAAATTTGAATTTGTTTTTCAAAACTACGCCATTTTTATTAGATGTACAACTTTGCTTCCGCCGTTTTCGATAGATGACTACAGCGGTAAGGGCCGGTTGAAATAGGCAGGTCAAAAATTTCATACAGTAAGCTTGGACATCTGTCAACATAACCACATCACCACATTAGTGAATTTGTGTTTGCATCAGAAGTGTATTCTCGATCGAAGATATCAGTTTTCGAGCCAAATTCTCGTCATTTGCGGGAAGTGTTGATTTTCTGCTTTCATTTGAAGAAAACTGCGGCTGAGGCTCATCGAATGCTCTCAAGTGCTTACGGTGACGCTGCTCCTAGTGAAAGAACGTGTCGTGAGTGGTTTCAACGCTTTAAAAGCGGTGATTTTGAGGTCGAGGACCGGCATGGCGGCGGAAGAGAAAAAATTTTCGAAGATTCCGAATTGGAGGCATTACTTGCTGAAGACTCGTGCCAAACGCAAGAAGAATTAGCAGAATTATTGGGAGTCACTCAACAAGCAATTTCGAAACGCCTCAAAGCCATGGGAATGATTCAGAAGCAAGGAAATTGGGTTCCTTATGAATTGAAGCCAAGATACGTTGAATGCCGTTTCTTTGCTTGTGAATAGCTGCTTCAAAGACAGAATCGGAAGGGTTTTTTACATCGCATTGTAACCGGCGACGAAAAATTGGTCCACTACGATAATCCCAAACGCAGAAAATCATGGGAAATGCCCGGACGTGCCTCCACATCTACGCCCACACCGAATATTCACGGTGCCAAGGTTATGCTCTGCATTTGGTGGGACCAGCTCGGTGTGGTGTATTATGAGCTGTTGAAACCGAGTGAAAATATTACAGGGGATCAGTATCGAACGCAATTGATGCGTTTGAGTCGAGCATTGAAGGAGAAACGGCCACAGTATCAAGAGAGACACGATAAAGTTATCCTGCAACATGACAATGCTCGGCCACATGTCGCAAAACCCGTCAAGACATACTTGAAAACCCTAAAATGGGAAGTCTTACCCCACCCGCAGTACTCTCCAGACATTGCTCCTTCCGACTACCATTTGTTCCGATCGATGGCAATGCATTTCTTATGAAGAAGTCAAAGAATGGATCGATTTGTGGATCGCCTCAAAAGACGCATCGTTTTTTCGAGATGGTATCCGACAATTGCCCGAAAGATGGCAAAAAGTAGTGGCTAGTGACGGACACTACTTTGAATCATAAACAGATAATCACTTTTTCAGAATAAAGCCTCAAATTTTCGAAAAAATCGGCGGAAGCAAAGTTGTTCACCTAATATAATTTTTAATATTTACAAAAGTTAGAGGTCCATCCTCTAGAGAAACTCAGAGTTTACTAAAAAAATTTTTTTTTATTTTCGAGCAAGCTGGCACGGCCGTCACCCGTATTTCAACTTTTTTTAAAGGACCTTTGCGTTTCGCCTTGTATCTCCGCTTCGAATGAATATTTTTTGACGAAAATTTTATGATAAATACGTGAAGACATGTACAATATACTGCAAAAATTTTAGAAAGATTAAACTTGCAGTTTTCTTTTTTTAAATCTTTAAAAATTACTGTTTTTTTCGTTCGAGAAACTAGCACAGCCCCTTAATATATATTTCATTAAATCAATGGAAATAATATTTAATAAGAAATAAAGAATTTTCGGAAAAAAAATTATTTAAAGAAATTCAATTTGTTAAAATAATTGAAAATTAATTAATTATTGTTAATCAATATTTCATTAGACCAAAAGTAGTCATTTTTATAAAGTCAAAAGTATTAAAAAAAATTATTTAAACAAATGGAATTTGTTTAAATAAAAAATTAAATAAAAATTAATTAATCAATGTTGATAAATATTCCACTAGACTAATAGAAATAATTTTTATAAAAAAAACGAGAATAAAGCGCACAGAACGCCGGTTAGATGGAAAATTGACATTTTTGAAACCCTGAAAAAAAAAAAAACTCCAAAAAGTGATTTTTCCCCATTTTTGAAATTTACATGGGAAACTTCAAGTCAAAAGCGGCACGTGTTCATATCAAAATTAAAAAAAAGATGACCTTTGTTTTCGAATGAAATTGGGGGGATCGAGACCAGGAAAAAAGTCTTTTTGAACCACCCTAATGCTTCACGCTAAGTACACTACCCGAAAATGCACGAAGTACTAGCCGAACTCTCCCGACCTGGCGACTCAGTTTCTGGGGCTATTTGGCTATTATATTAGTTTCGAACTGATTTTCTGCTTTTCGGAAATTTACGCGTTTACAACTAAAAGAAAGTCTTTTGCTAGTGTATACATGTAATCAAATATTAGGAAGATTTGAACTATTTAATGATTATGTTTTTCAGATTTTTTTATGAATATTTTAGGTGATTCGATTCTATGGGGAATATATTTTAACGAACTGGAGGTTCGTAATGGTAAAATATATTGAATATGTTTTATGAGAATTTGAAGTTAGGTTAAGGGCGTTGGATAATGGGAACTTAGAAAATTTTTTCGGTGCTCCCAATAATGAAGACGGTCTTGCTTCCGTATTTAATTTAAAAAGTAGATTTCGGGATAAACAAAAGAAACTTACCAAATATTTCGCGTCTGACGAAATCCTAAAGTGTTTCTTATAAAAAATGCATCGTGTTTTTCTTGAGAAAATGAATAAAGGAGTGGACCCGATACTCAAACAGTACCCGATAGTCGCACACTGTCAGAGTTATTTAATTTTAAAAAATGATATGCATTTTTATCGTTTTCACAAAAATTTTTTTAAAATACTTTAATATTTTAAGTTATTATTTAAAATGTAAAAAAAAGTGGTAAGATCGTTTAGAAAAAAATAAAAGTTCATGTCAATTAGAGGAATCACTTGTATTTGCCTCGTTCCTTATATCTATAGCTAAGAAAGACAGGTTATTGTATTTCGATTTTCATCATCAATCACGTATTTTTATTTTCTCATCAGAGAAGGTATTAGATTTGTGTAAAATTTGACCACCCCAGTTTTTGTCAAATGTCCACGTTTTTGGACCCCCTGAACCCGAAAAACATGGTTTTACGAATGTGTCTGTCTGTCTGTGTGTCTAGATTTTTAGTTTGTGAGCACGATAACTTTCGAAAGAATTGACCGATTGGATTTTCCTTAGATATACTCTTTTAGTATCCTAAAATGAAGGTCAAGTTCGTTAGCCAGCCATTTTGGATAAAAATTCAAAAAGTTGGAGCATTTTGAAAAATGTTGAAACCACTTTTTTTTCAATTTTAAAATTCTAATCACGGATGTTCGTAGTACTCAAAAAGTCGAACAATTTTTCTTAATGACTTTTTTTCTTTTCGAACACCCTCTAGGATAGGCATAACAACTTTTTGAATTTCCTTAAAAAATCGAAAATTCAAGTTTTGAGCTAAATAACACGAGATACATAGAAAATGATAAGAAACATAATTATTGGCCTTAAAAAGATCTACAAGTTCTCCTTTGGACATTTTTCAATAGGATAAGTTGTTTTCGTTTTAATTATGAAAAATATTGTTAAACAGAGTCGAGCGCGAAACGAGAGTGCCCTGATGAGAATGTGCTCCTTAAGGTCGATAGAACCTTAAGTAAATTAGTTTTCGTTTGCATTCCATTCCATTTTGTAGTAATTTAAATAAAAATAGGTGCAAGCGAGCGAAGCGCGCAAGCGTCCCGAAGGGCGCATGCGCGCAACACGGAGCACTCTAGGATTCCGTCACACCCGAAATATTTGGTGAGTTTCTTTTATTTATCCCGAAATCTACTTTTGAAATTAAATACGGAAGCAGGGCCATCTTTATTATTGGGGTCACCCAAACAATTTTCTATGTTCCCATTATCCAACGCCCTTAATGCCAAGCGGTTACATTTTTCATTATTTATATTTTATTTTTGAATAGATTTTAAATATTGTAACTTTCAAATGATATTATATGGTAATAATTTTCAATTAATTTAATTAATCAGCGTTTTTACTGTATAGACACCTCTAATGATTACTTTTATTTTCATGCTATTATCTTTAGGCGGGAAACCTTATTTATTTTTATGATATTTTAGAATCTATAATAACAATTTTGGGAATTCTATTAAGTTAAAAAGCGGAAAAGTTATTAAGGGAGGCGCCGCGGGTTTAGAGAGTCAAAAATTGCAAGATATTACGGATTTTTTTAAAGCTTTAAAACATAGTAATCTTTTGAAATACTTTTTACCTGTTTTATTGGTGACTTATAAACTTTCAAAAAAAATTATATGATTACAAAATAATAAATTTGTTTAATCGAAAATGGACATCGTTCACGGCTCGACGCTCCTGACCGCCCTCCATTGCGTACACGATAGCAGCCGTAATTTTTACTTGAAAAATAAAAATCATAGAGGTTTTTAAACTTTATGAAATTATCTTCCATTTGAACTAAGAAAAAATTAAAAATGTCAAAAATTGCAAAATTTATGCAAGATTGAAAAAAATTGTAGTTTTTATTAGACAATATTTAACGATGATTTGCAAAAAAAAGTTGTTTAATATAATTTTCTATGTAATTTCGTTAGTTCAAATAGAAGCTGTACTAATAAGCTTTAAAATAAGCCAAGAGCCATTAAGATTCGTTGATTACAATCCTTGTAATTGTATACGCAGTGACAAAAAATGCCGTTTCGAGAAAATCGCGTTTAAAGTGAGCCGTGCGCCATTATATGCCTCGTGCGCGTGCGGTCATTTAAAGGTCGTAGCTGCCTAATTACTTCGAATTTTGACCTAATATTTTGCAACATATTTTCAGATGTACCTAGTATCGATTAAGATGACTTCCAAAAAATCGAATTTTTTTACCCTCTAAACCAGGCACCCCCCTTAACTTGACCTCACGTATACTTAGTTCAACATTATAACAAAATTAAATTTTTAGTGACAATAGGTATTGTGATGACTGCTTATTAATTGATTTTTATCCATTATTTACCACTCAACTGCCCTCCTTTTTTCTTACTTAAAATTAAAATTCTTAAAAATTATTTAAAAAGAAAAAAAAGGTTTTTGATATTGCAATGTGGAAAATTACACAAGTGGGAACCCATTTTATGTACAATGATTCTATTTTAATAACGACCGAAATTTATAACCGAGAAAAATGCGCGAATTGTCCGGGAATTTCATGAGCAATGTTTAGTTATTAATGATAAGACTTTGTAGTATCTTACTAACGAACATATTATTACAATATTTTTTCTTGATTTTCCGTTGTAAATAGTTGGTCATTTTTTTAAATTTTACTAAATTTTTGTACTATGTTTGACCCTAGAGCAGAATCAAAGAAAAATATTCTAAAAATATTTTCGATAATTATTAAAATAATACAAAGACATATATTTAAAATTACTTTGTCCTTATATATAATTTTGTTATAATGTTGAAATAAGTATACATGAGGTTAAGATAATAACTTTTCCGCCTTTTATCTTAATAAAATCCTCAAAATTGTTATTATATAATCTAAAATATCATGAAAATAAATAAGGTAAGAAAGAAAACACCATTCAGTCAAATATTTTTCTATAAATATGTAAATAATAAATTTGTAATTCAAATTTTCCCGCCTAAAGATAATATCAAGAAAATAAACTAGCTGTCAAGTTGTATCAACTTTTGTACTCATTCAATGAGCACTTTGCTTCCTCTATGAGGAAGCATTAAGTGTTCTTTTCATCAGCATTAAATTTTGATTTTTTGAGAAGTTATATTCAAAAAATTAATTTTAGAAAATTACAATAAAGCATAACTTTCTTATTTTTCAATGAAATGAATTAATCTTAAAGGTTAATCGATTAGTCTGAATACAAAGAATCTTCATTTTCCTTACACAAGCTTAGTTTTTGATTATTTGAGAAGTTATAATCGAAAAATTAATTTTCTAAAATTACGATTAACCATAACATTCTTATTTTTTAATGGAATGCATTAATCACATAGGTCAATCGATTCGTCTCGATGGAAGGAATCTTGGTTTTCCTTACATCAGCTTTAAATTTTCAATATTTGAGAAGTCATAGTGAAAAAGTGAATTTTACGAAAACTATAAAAGTACATAAAACTTGTAAAATTAAATATTTTGTTAAACCCTTATAATAAATTCAACTAGGTATATAGTGGAATAACCATGCAAAATTTCATCAATTTATCTCTTCGCGTTTTCAAGAAATTACTGGATCGTGAAACACATACACACACAGACGCGCGCACGCACACCCGCATAATTTTGCAGCCCATCATATTAGATATATTTCCCTTGAAATATGTTAAAAAAAAATCTTTTCTAGGAAACTGGATTTTGTGATCACTCCAAAAGCTTCCTCTATGAGGAAGGAAAAAATACCTGAAAAACATAATCATTAAATAATTCAAATCTTCCTAATATATGATTACGTGTATACTAGCAGAAGACTTTCTTTTAGTTGTAAACGCGTGAATTTCCGAAAAACAGAAAATCAGTTCGAAACTCATATAATAGCCAAATAGCCCCAGAAACTGAGTCGTCAGATCGGGAGAGTTCGGCAATACTTCGTGCATTTTCGGGTAGTGTACGTAGCGCGAAGCATTAGGGTGGTTCAAAAAGATTTTTTTTTTAGTCTCGATCCGCCCAATTTCATTCGAATTCCGAAAAAATGTTTAATCAAATAATTGTATATTCCTTTAAAAAAGACATGCTTGTTAATAACAATAATGTTAAGTCTGAGTTTAGAAACATAATACCTTAGTATTTCTCTCGATAATACTATTTCTCTGCCAATGAGTATATTTGCTAGGTTTTCCATTCCTATTAAGAAAATCTGGAATTCCCCAAATCTTTAAGCTTTTTATGATTCTACCAAAGACCTAGCTTATTACTGGTCTTGCTACAATTCTATGTTTAAAAGTTCTATACGCGCTAAGGTCCAGGTACTCTTCGACCCTTCAGATATAACCATCATAAAATTCAAATGCTACTTTTTCTAATATTCTTACTTTCTTTAAAAATGTACCTCTGAATCTTAGAAAGACTCTTCACCTCAGTTATACTTTGATCTTGTACGAGTTCAGAGCTTCGTTGAATTATCTATTGAGTTACATTTTCGTATTCTACAAGTTCACATCTTCTTAAGTCTCTCTATGTCTCATCATCTTTTTGAGTTTTTCTCTATATCTCAAGAGTTGATTACATCTTTGTTCATTAGTTTGAGTCTTTTCATTTTTCTTGACTAAATTTAATTGTGTTGAGTCTCTTCAAGTTTCTTTAACTGATCACACTTTTCTTTTGTTAATTTATATCTCTTAAATCTCAAACATCTTTTAAATCAATGTTTACTCATTGATTTGCGAGTTATTTCATATCTTTATATCTTTAGTGAAACATCTCTTAAAATAATCTAATTATTTCTTGTTAAGTTTGTGAAACTTCTCTCAGAATCTGGATTATACCTTAAATTTCTTATTCATATTAGAAATCATCGGTATTTTGTGAATTGAGCAATCCTGTTAATTTAAATAAACTTTAATTGTGTTAAACCTCTGTATCTTTGATTTCGATCACCAGTACTACTTTTAACAAAAAACAAAGGTCATATTTTTTTTAATTTTGACATGAACACGTGCCTGTTATGCCGACTTCGAGCGGGCATCATTTAAAATCAGCCGCCCGACGTTCGATTGGCAGTTCAGCTAGGCGAGTCCCACCGACCAGATTGGTCGGTGAAATCTCGCCCGGTGAAAGCTCATGCGGTTTACCTACTGATAGGGCCCTCTATGGTAGGCTAAGCGAAGGTGAAATCGCAAGGGACAAGCGCTCCTGTCCTTGACAATCCAAAGCTGATGAAATATTAATTGATGGGTGCTTCCATAATTGACATTTGTCGCAACCCGTCTCTTTCCTTCTCTCTTTTCTTTTGTTAATTTCAAAGGTGTACGATTTTCACAATCGATAGGTGCTCCTATGATTGCCAAAGTCTAACATAAATATTATTAGATACGTGCTCCTATTAATTATATTTATCACCTAAGATATAACTAACTATTTTATGTTATAAACAAACCGAAAACGTATGGTTAGGGAAATTTCATTTACTCTCGTCAGGTGCTCCTAAGATTCACATTTTACATAACACTCTTTCACACAAATTCCAATACACTAAGACTAGTAATTTTGTAATGTAAATATTTAGTTAAATAAATATACTTTTTATTATTTGTCATACAAAATGATTGATATGTTTTAATTATCTCTAAACCTGACCCTGGCTAGGCTGAATCGTACGCGGAGATAATTATTTAAGGACCCCGAAAAAAAAGATCATCACACACCAGTGTAATTTTTTCAGAAAATCGATTTTTTTTGCTTCAAATTTAGTTTGTGCGTCTCTAGTACGGCTACCTCTCTAAATGTACCCTGTTCCCTCTTACCTATTGATTCTTAAATTCTGTAATACCTTCACAGATGTTCTTAGAATGTATTCGTGAACAGTAAGATTCATGCATGCCTTCCCCCCAAACATGTCAACCCAACCATAGTTTCCATAAAATTCAAATGGAAACCAGGGTTGGGTTGACACGCCCACGAGGAACGCGTACATAAATCATACTGCAAAATTCAAGCAAAATTTTCTAACAAAAGTATGTTAGTGTAGCGTCAATGCACTTTCGGAGAGAACGTCTAAAACTTAACTCAAAACTTTAAAGGCGTTTTTCTAGAAACACGTTTTTTCAAAACGGCACGCAGGATTACTCGAACAATTTTCAATATTTTTTTTTGAAATTTTAACAAAATTTTGAAGAGAATGACGTACGGATTTTTCGATAAGTTAATTTAAAGAATTTTTATAAACAAATAACTGAACTCTTTTTCATTCAAAAATGACGTTTTTTCTTCAAACACTTGCCAATTTTACAAAAAACAATATTTTTAAAATTCCGCACGTCATTTTCTAGCTATACTTCTGCAGATTAACAAAAAATTTAGTTTTTGTTCTACCTTCAAATTTGCGATTGTCAAAGTGCGTGCCACAAAAAAAATCGCTGCGGGAGAATGGCTCCAGTGCCGCCATTTTTACCACAAAAAAATTTATATAAAATATATCCTTAAAAGGTTTTTTCTTACTACCTTTCCTTCAACTCACAAAAATAGCCAAAAAAAACATGCTGTTACACTGGAGTAACCCCTTATCCCCTCCATAACCTCCATTTCTTTATTTAGATTTCGGCTTCTTACCTTCGAAAACTTTTCCCACGACGGTGTCGGTTTGACTCAATGGAACAAGACCTTCACTTTCTCGAGTTTTATTTTTAAAAGTTGCAGACCGAGGAATACAATTAGGAACTTCCGATGGGAGATGAGAGACGTTTCTTTCTCTTTCGTCTGACTCGGCTCTATCCATTTGAAAGATTTCCGCCATAGACTTATTGGCAACTGAAAAAAAGCAACAAAACACATCCGTGTTATTCTGCAAAACTTTTAATCGAGATTAAGAAATGTTATCTAAAATATGAATTAAAATTTTAATTACCAGTACTTTTTCTGAGATATTCTTGGACAAGATCTGGTTCATTTGGAGCTTCGACAATCTGTTTTTTATTTACATCAAGTAGAAGCGGCGGTGGTCTTTGGGGTCTTTTCAACATTTCAAAATTCTAAAATAGAGGAGTAAATATTAGGTTAAGGGCATTAGATAATCGAACTCTAAATTTGTTGTGGCTACGCCATGACGTGTCCTATATGTATAGGAAATACTTGGCCAAAGCTTATATAAAATTAGGAATAATTACCTAATATCGAGGGTCGTACATGATCACAGAATTACAAGCTTTCCGATCATAAACATTTGGGGCTATTGTAAATTGAATAATTTCGGTGAAAATCTTTATTTTCTCAAACGGAAAAAAGCATCACTCTCATAGCGCACAATATGGCGGCGTGGGAGATTAATTTCCACACTAGAAATCTTATGATTATACACAACTCCGGCATTTCGCATTATTTATAATATGTTGTAACTCTTTACCATAAGTCTGTAACAGACAATTTCGCGATTGATAACGTACGAAGGTGTAATTTCAGGCAAAAATTCAACAACACTATGGGAAAATGATAAAGTTTTGACGTCTAAGAGCGTCAGACGTTCAGCACATGATACATGATAAATAATGTTGGTGTTGTTAAATTTATGCCTGAAATTACACCTTCGTACGTTATCAATCGCGAAATTCTCTGTTACGGACTTATAGTTTGGAGTTACAGAATACTGTCTATAACCCTCATATGTTTCATAAATGCCGGAGTTGTGTGTAATCATAAGATTTCTAGAGTGAAATTTAATCTCCCGCGTGGCCATATTATCCGCTCTGACAGTGATGCTTTTTTTCCGTTTTAGAAAATAAAGATTTTCACCGAAATTATTCAATTTACCATAGCCCCAAATGTTTATGACCGGAAAGCCGGCAATCCTGTGATCAAGCACGACCCTCGATATTAGGTAATTATTCTTTATTTTATTATAATCTTTGGCCAAGTATTTCCTATACATAAAGGACACGTCAATGGCATAGCCACGGCAAATTTAGAGTTCGATTATCCAATGCCCTTAAGTACAATCTTCGCAGATAATTTGAAAAAAATTTTTTTAAATCTTTAAAAAAAATAGTAAACCAACACGCGCGTGATTATTTTATTTTACTTCTTACAACAATAAATGCAAAACAATGTATACGAGATTTTCGAGACATTTCGTTATACGACTTTTTTTTTACAGACTTTCAAAAGTCTAGGAATTTTAGGCGATTTTAAAGTGATTTTTTACAAGTTTTAAAAGATTTTTAGGATTTTAAAAAGAATTCGTGCATTTTTAAATGCATTTATTTAATTTTAAGAGATTATTAAGAAATGTAAGAGATTTGAAATGTTATGAAATTTTACGGAATTTTAAGAGGTTTCTAGAAATTTTAAGATATTTCAATGAACTTTAAAGAATTTCGTAGGTTTTCGTAAAATTTTAGGAGATTTGTAGCATTTTTAATGAAATAATGAATTTTAAAGGATATAAAGGGACTTTAAATGTTTCTAAGAATTTCTAAGAATTTGAAGTGATTAAGGATATTCTGGAATTTCATGAGATTTCTATTAGGTGTACAACTTTGCTTCCGCCGTTTTCGATAGATGACTACAGCGGTAAGGGCCGGTTGAAATAGGCAGGTCAAAAATTTCATACAGTAAGCTTGGACATCTGTCAACATAACCACATCACCACATTAGTGAATTTGTGTTTGCATCAGAAGTGTATTCTCGATCGAAGATGTCAGTTTTCGAGCCAAATTCTCGTCATTTGCGGGAAGTGTTGATTTTCTGCTTTCATTTGAAGAAAACTGCGGCTGAGGCTCATCGAATGCTCTCAAGTGCTTACGGTGACGCTGCTC
>UCOK01016010.1:0-23436 GCA_900474325.1 Synergus umbraculus
TTATTAATTAGCATATTTTGGAATTCAAAAATTCGAAACTTTTATTGCTTTCACATTTACTATCTTCAGAATCTTTGTTTTATAATACTAAATAATTCTTAAATTATTTTTGGTCGATTTGTCCCGACCAGATCCTGGCCGGAATCTAGTCGGATACAGGCCAGGCAATTAAAAATTTTTAAATCGGGCTAAATAAGTTGTGGCCCTGTTTGGCCCGACCGGATCCCGATAAGTACCCGGCCAGATACCGTCCGGGCAATTAAGATATTTTAAACCGGGCTAAATCAGGGTGTCCCGGTTTGGCCCGACCTGATCCCGGGGGGAACCCGGTTCGATCCCGTCCGGGCAATTAAGAAATATTAAACCGGGCTAAATCAGGGTGTCCCGGTTTGGCCCAACTGGATCCCGGGGGGAACCCGGTCCGATCCCAACCGGGCTACTAACAAAATTTGACCCGGTCGGATTCCGGCCAGAAACCTTCTTCTAGCCGGGTCAAACCGGGCTATTTCTACACGGGTATCTCTATTTTATGAGATTTTTATGATTTTTAAAAGATTTTGTGGAATTTTACAAAATTCTAAGAGATTTCTGACTTTTAATGGTTGAAATTTCTTGAAAATTTTTTTAAATGTTCTTCAAAAATATTTTATTGTATTTTTAAGCATTTTATGAAATTTTATCAGATTTCTAATAATTTTAAAGGATTTTAGGAGTTTTTTTTATTTTAAAAAAATCTTATGGAACTTTTAAGGATTTCATGGAAGTTGATAAGATTTGCAATGATTTTAATGGATTTCCAAATTCCGTGAATACCTTTAAAATTTCATAAGAGCTTTTGTGGTAAAGATAAGAAAAATCTCTTCAAATTCGTTAAAATTATTAGAAATCTCATAAAATTCCATAAAATCCTTCCACATTCTTAAAAACTTTTTAAAATATCTTAAAATTCCTCGAAATTCCAGAAAATTAAAAATTCTTTGAAATCAGTAAAAATTATTAGAAATCTCTTAAAATTAGATAAAATTCCTTAAAACCCATAAAACAAATTTTGAAACCTCCTAAAATTCCTAAAAATTAAAATATTTATATTTATTTACTTACTTTTTGGGATTTCCCTATTTTTACCCGATTTTTCGTTTCAACGTGAAAAAACTCTTCAATGCCACAAAAAGTTTCAAAATCATAAATCTTTTGAAGGCCACGTTAAAATTCATGAAAATCTCTAAAAATTCTCAGAAAATTTTACGGTGACATTTAAAATTCTTCCATAACTTTAAAATTCCTTAAATAATTAAAAACTCCATAAAATCGCTTGCAATTCTTAGAAATCTTTTAAAATATCTTAAAATTCCTTCGAATTCCAGGATAACATTTAAAATTCCTTAAAACCCCGTAAAACTCTTACAAACATTTTGAAATTTCTTAAGATTTCACGAAAACCTGAGAAATCGATGAAATTCTTAAAATTTCTCAAAATTTCAAAACATTTAGAATCCTTTTTAAAATTGCTAAGAAATTCTTAAAAGTCTCTTAAATTTGCATAAATTTCTTGAAAATTTCACGAAATATTCTAAAAATCCCTTAAAATTCTATGAAATCTTTTTAAAATCCTAAGACTCTTTAAAATTTCGTAAAAATCGTCAAATTCCCTGAAAATTTCTAGAAACCTCTTGAAATTTTTTTCTAAAAAAAGGGTTTCTCTCTAAAAATGTCTGAAAAATCTGGCATACATTATAGTTTTGGAATCTGATTGACTTTGGAATGACTTGAAGTTGTAGAAAGAAAAAGAAAATAATCGCGCGCGAGTATGATATAATTTCGTGAACTAATAAGTGACCAATATCAGCATGGTTTCCACATATGTGGATCGAATTGTTACGACAATGTGACCCAGTTTTTGTGTAGTGGGCACACGCCCAGTGAAAGTGTCTCATACTCACACATTCACTCTCCAAAACTAGCATCAACGATGACTCTTAACAAAATCCAAAGACATAACTTCTAAGAAGGAAATGTTAAATCATATCTAGCGAGAAATTGAGAGCACTACAGTTATGGTAAAAGTCTTGCGTCAGACATCCTATAGAAATTTGCGAATGATTAAACTATTATCTACTTTCACTCAATTTTAATTTGTCTTTTTCTTAGCGATACTTTTTCATGGTAATGAGCCATCAAAGGAGCAGATAAAAATATGTAATCAATGTAATAATTAATATGAATGAATATATTGAATCAATGAATCGATTGTCGAGTGAACGGCCCCTCGTAAAAGACAAATGTAAAAATAATTTCATTACAAACCAGTAACCGGTTTCTCATATATATATATATATATATATATATATATATATCGTATTTCATAACAAAGTACAAATTTTCGAGATTTGCACTTGACACGATAATAATTTCTTTGGGCAGACACTTTAAACCTTTCGCTGAATCTCGCGGTCTCTTATTAAGCCTCGTAAAAACCGAATGATACAAAACAAGTCTGGAACAAAAGATGAAAGAGGGTGCACTTAACTTTTCAAATCTTTGGCTGAAGGACGAAGATTTTGCAATTGTCCGAATAGGTCGTGAAAAATCATCCCAGCAATAAAAACAATGGAAAAGAGAATCGTTATAATTGACTATTTCGAACGCATTATAATTTCAAATTGAAATCTTTCTGGGGAGATTGAAGAATCAGTAGATAGTTAATCAATTAATTGATTAATTAATTAATTATCACGTAAAATTGTCGAAATTTAAAATTTCCGAAATTGTAAAATTCCGGAAGTTAAATATATTCCTGAAATTGAAAATTCACAAAATTTTATTGAATTTCTCGACGTGAAAACTTATCGAAATTTTTCTTTAAAATTTATTTGCAAAACTTTTGTTGAAAATATTTCTTCAAAAAATTTGATCGGATATTTTTTTGCCAAAAAAGCAAAATTCCAAATGTGACAAAAAAAATTTCCGAATAATTGAGATTCCCGAAAATTGCTAATTTCAGGAAAAAAAAAGTACCTTTGTGAATGATAAATATTTTTTTTATTGAAATTTATGTTCAAAACTTTTGTTCAAAATATCTTCAAACCTTTTGTTTAAAATTTCTCGAAACATTTTTTTTTCTTTTCTCTCCAATTTTTCTATACATCTTTAAAAATTCTACAAAATCATTTGAAAATCATATATGTATAGACATTTTTTTTAAATCCCTCTATAAAATTACCTGACAAACTTTAAAATCCTTTAAACCCCATAAAATATTTTAAAACTAAAAGAAATCTCTTAAAATTCGTGAAAACCTCTTAAAATTCTGAGAAACTTCCTGACATTTTTTTAATTCTAACATTTGAAGTTCCTTTACGTTCTATAAATTCCATTACAATTATTAAAAGTCTCATTACATTCCACGAAATCCTTAAAATTCTAGAAAATCTTTTAAAAATCGAAAAATCTCTTAAAAACTCACAAACCTTTTTAAATCACTTAAAATTTCAAAAAAGCCTTAGAAAATCCATAAAATTCGCCAAAAATCTTCAAAATCATTAATATTTTGAAATCCTGCTTAAAATTCATAAAAATCTCTAAAAAGAATTCCTAGAATCCTCTTAAAATTCCTCAAAATATACCATGACACTTAAAATCCCATAAAATCCTGTAAAATTCTCAGAAAAATTTTTAAATTTAGAAATCTCTCCAAATTCCGTACGAATATTTAAAATGTAAATTATAATTTTTCGAAATCTAACAATTTTACGAAAACCTTCGAAGACCTTGTAAATTCTATAAAAACCTTTTAAAAGCCATAAATTTCTTTTGATCTCTAAATAAAATTCCCTAGCATGTTTTAAAATCCTTTAAATCCCATAAAATATTTTAAAAGTCATAAAAATCCCTTTTAATTTTTTTAAAAATTCTAAAAATCTTTTGAAATTCCTCCATAAAATTCCCTTAAAAACTTTAAAATCTCTTGAAATTCCCAGAAAATTCTTGAAATTTTAAGATAGCACTTAAAATTAATTAATATATTATATAATAGAATTCTCTAAATAATTACCAATTGAGACTTCTCATGTTTTCGATTAGCCACGATAAAAATGATGCTAAGCATACCTCATCCTTCAACCATAAATATATATTGCCAGCAGAATCATAAAATAATGAATGAGCTTCGTTTTTCTCTCCTTGATGATTTTTTCGCAGCATTGCAGATAAACATGCCCTACAGTCATGGGAATTCAATTTCAGACTCTTCGACATTTTTATTTATTTTTTATATTTATTTGAAACACTCATTGGTTGCGCC
The DNA here is from genome assembly GCA_900474325.1 of Synergus umbraculus. Taxonomy (NCBI): domain Eukaryota; kingdom Metazoa; phylum Arthropoda; class Insecta; order Hymenoptera; family Cynipidae; genus Synergus; species Synergus umbraculus. Next base: position 4,301 of record UCOK01016010.1, read on the forward strand.
AAAGGCATTGTGTTCACTAATACTTTAAGAGTCTTTGTCTTCAAAGAAATGTATACATGTATGTGTGGCTTTGCATTTCTGAGCGTCACGAACATCCGGTTGGACCCTCCTTACATATTCCGTTTAATTAATGAGACATGGCGTACACATTTAATGAGAGGGAATCCCAAAGGGATGAGGTAGAAAAGTTAGAGGCTAAAGGAAGGAGAAAATGCATGTGTACTTAAGCACGAGGAATGTTTAAGAGTATTATTGAGTCAAAGATAGGGAAATACCATATTATGTATTCCATTACCTCTTTGCTCTCAATTATATAATGAATTTTGTTTGTTTTTGTTTTATAATACTATAGCATGTGCTATAGAATTAAGAAATTAGATATTTTCATTTCTTTTTAAATTTCTTGAAATATTTTTATTTTTTAATAAAATATTTTATTCGAAAATATTTTAAAATATTTTTTATCGACGACGATGATAGCGCCACCTGTGGCGACGGCGGTGGCGTCGGCGGCGAAAATCGAATTCCCCAGACTCGCTATGAAAAGTAATGTGTTTGACATGTTGCGAACCAGCCAATCCCCACTTGTCAAACAAATAGCTATTCTTTGTCTTTTTGCAACTTTAAGTCATTCCAAAACTAATCAGATTAAAAACTTTAATATACCTACGCGAGATTTTAGAGAAAATTTTTAGAGGCCAATTTCAAAAGGTTTCTAAGAATTTTAATGGAATTTAACGATTTTTAAGTGATTTTTACAAAATTCAAAAGATATTTTTATAGGATTTAAAAATATTTCTGGAAATTTTAAGGGATTTCAAAGAGCTATTTTCAATATATTTTTATGAAATTCAAAACAATTGATAGGACATTAAAAATATTTCGTGGAATTTTAAAAAAATTTTAAGAGATTTTAAAGAATTGTAAATTTTTTGAAATTTTGAGGAATTTTAAGAGGTTTTTGAGAATTTTAAAAGACTTCAACAAATTTAAGCGATATTTAAGGATTTTGTAGAATTTTAAGTAATTTTAGGATATTTCGTAAAATTTTAAAGGAATTCATGCAATTTTAAGAGACTTTTAAGAATTCTCAGGGATTCTAAATGTTTTGAAATTTTAACGGATTTAATGGAATTCGATGAGATTTTTAATACTTTTAACTGATTTTAAAGGACGTAAAGGGATTTTAAATGTTACACTAAAATTTAAAGAATTTTTTGAGATTTGAAAGTTTTTCAGGGAATATTATGGAGCAATTTCAAAAGATTTTCTACAATTTTTAAAAGATTTAGTATAATTTAAAAGGATTTCAAAGGCTGTAAATTTTTTAAGGACTTTCAAGAAATTTTTCAATTTTTAAAAGATATTGCAGAAATTTTGTTTAATTAATGGAATTTTATGAGAATTATAATAATTTAAAAGAATTTCAAGAGATTTCTCTGATTTTAAAAAGATCTTGTAGAATTTTTAAAAATTTCATGGAATTTCAAGAGGTTTCTAGGAATTCTTTTTAGAGATTTTTATGAATTTTAGCAGGGATTTCAAAATATTAATGATTTTAAAGTTTTTTTGTAGAATTTTAAGGGTTTTATAAGAATTTTTTGAAATTTTAAGTGATTTGAAAAGGTTTATGGGTTTTTAAGGGATTTTAAGTCTTGTGAAGATTCGAGGAATTTTAAGAGATTTCAAAAGGTTTCAGAGAATTTTAAGAGATTTTAATGAATTTTAAATGTTGTAATAAAATTTCCAGGAATTTTAAAAGAAAAATTTAATAATTTAAAAAATATTTTACGGAATTGTACAGAATTTTGTAAAATTTTATGAGATTTCTTATAATTTTAAGGGATTTTCTGATTTTTGAAAGATACTGCAAATGTTATCGTAGGGATTTCGTGAGCTTTTAAAAAGATTATGGGGATTTTTAAGGATTTCTAAGGAAATTGAAATTTCCCGATATTAAAAATTCACCAAAATTTTTCTTTAAAATTTGTTTTCTAAACATTTGTTCAAAATTTTGAAGAGAATTTTTGATAACAATTTTTAAGAAAAATTCTAAACAAAATGTTTCGGGAATTTTATAATTTCGAGAATTTTATTATTTCGGTATTATTATTTTCCTTCAGAAATTTTGATCTTTCGGGAATTTTAAATTTCGGTTATTTTTAAAATTAATTAATTAATTTATTTATTTAAATTAAAATGTAAAGTTTTATGATTTCAGATTAATTAATTGATTAATTAAGTAATTTTTAAAATTATTTTATAATTAAAATGTAAAGTTTCATGATTTCAGATTTTAAAAGAAATGAAAATTACGAAAAGAGATAAAACTGCGTTTAATTGATCGGATTAATTCTGATTAATTCGAATTAGCGGATTCATTCGGATTAAAGGTTCGGATTGATTTTGAATGGGCTTCGGATTAATTCGGATTGAAAACTTCCTTCAGATTAGATCTGAATGTAACTGTTTGGTTCGCATATAAAGTCCGTAATGATTCAGATAAATACGGAATGTATTTCAATCCGAAGCTCATCCGATCCCTTCCTTACCGACATTTTTTTCTCTGCAACATTACTTGTACATTTATTTCAATATCGAATTGAAAATTTCTAAAATTAAAGAAAATATGCTAAGCTATGTTTATCTGGTCTTAAATTTTTGTAAAAATAAAAAAATAATTTTTCAACAATTTTTTTTTACAAATGTCAATATTTAAGACCAGATAAACGTACCTTAGTGCTTTAGCTTCAATTTCAGAAATTTTCAATTTGATATCTCAATGAACATAGAAGTATCGATGCAAAGAAAAAACGTCGGTAAGGTAGGGATCGGGTAAGTTTTACATGGCCTTATAGATAATTCCCATATGTCCTCAAATGATTAAAAAAACCAAAATTTCAATCACACATGAATATAATTTATTTACAAATAAAATTTACACGATGCAGAAATCGGCCTATCTTAATTCTTAAAGTATACAAAACAGCTTATCGTTGATTACAGAAGATCTACAAATTTAATGGTATCCATGACCAGCTGGTGCGGCGTAGTGAGCGGGTGCAGCATACGCAGCAGGGGCGGCGTATTGAGCGGGTGCAGCATAGGCAGCAGGGGCGGCGTAGTGAGCGGGTGCAGCGTACGCAGCTGGGGCGGCGTAGTGAGCGGGTGCAGAGTAGACAGCTGGGGCAGCATGGACAGCCTTGACAACTGGAGCGGCAGCAACAGCCTTAACAGCAACTTGGGCGGGTTCCTTGTGGACAACAGCGTTGAAACCGTTTTCTGGGTCAGCGGTGTACTCTACAGTACGGCGGGTTCCGTCGGCTTCAACAAGGGAGTAGCTGCCTTGGACAACATCTCCATTGCGGGTTTCGTGCTGGCTTTTGGAGTCTCCGGTCAAACCATCCTGGACATCATAAGCGTAGCTGTATTGGGGGTTGGGGTCGAAGTCGGCGTCTATGGTCTTAGCAACTACAGCCTTAGCTACTGGGGCAGCTGCTGCGTAGGCCACGGGGGCGGGTTGGGCAGCATAGCCAACTGGGGCGTGTGCGTAGGCGGGGGCGGCGTATTGGGCGGGTGCGGCGTATTGAACGGGTGCTGGTCCGGCTACGTATTGTGGGGCGTTAATATGTCCTGCATTTGCAGCTGCCAACAGACAGGCGAAGGTGATGAACTGGAAAAAAAGAGATTTTGTTAATTTTTTAAGGTGATGGTGATGATGATGATTTTTACGCATAGAGTATGAGACTCGATGATGATGATGATAATTTTTTTTGAGAGATGAGAATGAAATTTACGCACAGAGTGTGGGACTCAATAATAATAATGATGATAATGATGTTGATGAAGATGATGATGGTGTTGATGATAATGATGATGATGATAATGATGATGATGATAATAATTTTTTTTTTTTTTTGAGATGAGTTGAGAATGCAGTTTACGCACAGAGTGTGGGACTCGATAATGATAATGATGATGATAATGACTTTTTTTGGAGAAGTAGAATTAGCGAAAGTGTAAGAGAAAGCTATTTAGAAGAAATGAGAATGATGTGGAAGAATGAGTCTCACCTTGAATGCCATTGCTGTAGAGATGGTTTGTTTAACCGATGGATGAGAGACGATCGAATGATGCTGACTGGATGACGACTCGGTCCTTTTATATGAGTGCTCCCCAGTATTCGGTGGTCCCTCGGGCGCAAAATAATCATCGGTACCCCTGTTGCAATGACCCAGTGAGGGGCTCCACGCCCCGGACTTTCGGCTTGGCCGATTAAGCCAAAAACGAGACAACTGATCCACTTTTGCATAACCACGTAACATACATGGCAACTCGTTTCTGTCTTATGTAACTTTCACCCATTCTCATCCCATTAACTCGGAATTATTTTTACCTCTTCTCCTTTTTTGCGATTATTATTATGTACTGTACCCGTCCTCGGACTTTTTTTCTCAGTCCCGCGATACTTGGCTCTCCTCTTCAGCATTCTACTTTTTTCTTTATTACTTGTCTTTCTTATTTTTTGTCTTTTGTCTTTTTTATCTTTTGTCTTTTGTCTTTTGTCTTTCTTATTTGTTTGGCTTTTTTTTCTTGTCTTTTTTATTCCTTGTTTTCTTTATTACTTATTTTCTTTATTCCTCGTTTTCTTTATTCATCATTTTCGACCCTTTCTCCAACTTGACAAGATTCCGCCCACTGAGAGAGGAATTATATGCTTTCCATGTAATGAGAAGATAAAAGGACGCGACACCGCTTAGCGAGTTTCAGGAATTGAATACTGGATGGGTTTGTTTATAAAAAGTGAATTCACGCACCCTGGGAGTCAGATTGAATCCTTGAAAGAGCCAAGTCTTGTCGGTTTATGTCGTTATGGTATGATTATGGTTTATTTCTTCAGGTCTTGTTTATTATTATTATTATTATTATTATTATTATTATTATTATTATTATTAATATGGGAGTTTATGGAAAAAATTAGTGTTGCGAATTATATGATAAATAAAAGTGGATAAGGAATTTATGCAGAAAGTAAATCGCAAGAGTCTACAGCAGGAAGCAAATAGATAAAAAAATGCAACTTTATATTGATATTTGTAAACATGTAATTTTTGAAAAGGAACCATTTTCCTTCCGTTTGAATTCCTGATTTAATGGATTAAATAATAATTATTATTTATCATCATTATCATTATTTTATCATTATCCATATACATGATATAATAATTAAGTTTTACTTACGGTTATATTTAAAATTCTTACTATCTATAGATAGTAATAAAGGAAAGTATAAAAATAAAAATAAAAAGGAAAATATAGAAACTTTTTGCAGAGAAGATTATTTACATAAAGTAATCTTTCAATGATAAAAGGTGGAATACAAATTAACAATGTTATTATGTTTTAGAACCCAATTGAAGAAAATAATTTTTGTTGACGCTATTTTGTCGTCGTTTTTGACGTCATTTTTTTATATTGTTTTTGACGTCCTTTTTACGTCGTTTTTATTCTATTGAAAAATTGGATGTTTTCGACGTCGAAAATTAGAATAGTTTATGACGTCATTTTTTAAGTTGTTTTTAACTTTATTTTGTCGTCGTTTTGACGTTCTTTTTACGTTGTTTCGACGTTTTTTTCCGACGTTTTTCTGATGTCATTTTTGACATCCTCTTTACTTCGTTTCTATTCTGTTTAAAAATCTTATGTTTTCGAAGTCAAAAATTGGCATACTTTTTGACGTAATTTTTTTTGACGTTCTTCACGTTATTTTGACGTCGTTTTTTGACGAGGCGTTTTCGCGAGGTCATTTTTTACGTCATTTTTAACGTCCTTTTTACGTCGTTCCTATTTTATTGAAAAATTTGATGTTTCCGACGTCAAAAATTGAAATATTTTTTGTGATGTCATTTTCTACGTTGTTTTTGATATCCTTCTTACGTCATTTCAATTTTATTGAAAAATTTTGTATTGATAATGTTTACGACGTCAAAAATTAGAATAATTTTTTACGTCATTTTTTTAGTCGTTTTGTCGTGCTTTTTTCCTTGTTTTGACGTTGTTTCTTCGGACGTTTATGTGAAAAAGGACGTCAAATTTAACGTCAAAAATTGGGATAATTTTTTTTACGTCGTTTTTGTCATCGGGATTCACGTAATTTTGTCGTCGATGTTGACGTCTTTTTTACGTCATTTTTGTCGTTTTAACGTAATTTTTTCGACGTTTTTGTGACATTCTTTTAACGTTTTTTGACGTGAATTTTGTCGTCATATTTTTCGTTGTTTTTCACGTCATTTTGTTGTCGTTTTTGACGTTATTCTGTCGTCGTTTTCGACTTTCTTTTTACATTGTTTTGACGTCATTTTTTCCGACGTTGTTTTTTTCGTCGTTTTTAATGTCTTTTGTTGTTGTTTTCGTTGTTATTTTTGACGTCGTTTTAACGTCCTTTTACGCCGTATTTTACATCGTTTCAACCCTATTAAAAAACTTAATATCGTTAAAAAATTCGAATAATTTTTAACGTCATTTTTGTCGTCATTTTGTCGTCGATTTTGACGTTCTTTTTACATTGTTTTGACGTCATTTTTCCGACGTTTCTGTGACGTCATTTTTTATGTCGTTTTTTACGTCTTTTTTACGACATTTCTTCCGTAATGAAAAACTTGATGACTTTTTCGACGTCAACATTTTTGACGTAAAAATGACGTCAAAATCAACGTCAAAAATTTATATAGTTTTTGACGTCATTTTTGTCGTTTTTTCTAACGCCATTTTGTTGTCGTTTTTGTCGTTATTTTTGACGTCCTTTTGACGTCATTTTTCCGTCGTTTTAAACATTCTTTTTACATCGTATTTTTTATTGTTTCTACCCTATGAAAAAACTTAATATCGTTAAAAAATTCGACTAATTCTTGACGTCATTTTTGTCATCATTTAAAATTTTTTTTGTCGTCTATTTTAACGTCCATTCACGTCGTTTTGAACGTCGTAGAACATAAGACTTTGGATTCGCTTTAAATTCCTGTATATTATTCAATTCTAAACAATGATTACAGATTGCTAAATTTCTTTCTTACAACACAGTTGTTTGCAGAAAAAAGACAAATAGTGTCTTGTCATTTATGCTTTGATGTATAAAGTGTAAAGTCATTGTAATAAACATGATTTAGTGACCTAAATCAAATCTTTTGTTGTCCTCCTTTGCCCTCCTAAACGTTTCTAGCATTAAAATTCGAAATATATGCTTGAGCGATAGTGAGAGGAAACCTAAGCTTCATCGATATATAAACTCATAGTATTTTGTATTCAAGAGCAGTTTCGATTATGAATCTGGCTAATAAAGTATGAACAGGGGTCTGTAAAATACGTAAATTATGTTACTTGAAAAATATGATTATTATTATTATATTTGTAAATCTTATATGTTTTCGTAATCTATAAAACTTACTTAAATTTTATAGGAAAATTTTAACCTTACATTTTTTTAGAAATATTCAATTTTTCAAATTAATTTATAATTAATTTATTTATGTAATAATTAATTAATTTATGTCATAATTTTTTATGTGTAATTTGCCGGAAATTCAGTGTATTTTGAAAAATATAGGAAAACACCGGAATTTTATGAAAAGATTCGGGAAATTAGGGATAGAATTGTTTAGTAAAATCCAAAAATGTGACATGCAAAATTCACTTATTTTTCAAACAAATTTTCAAAGGTAATTGATTTTTCATTACTAACCTCTTTAAAATTGAATCCGTGGAATCCAGTAGATTTTCAGTGATTAAAATCGAGATGAAAAAAGTTACTGAGAATCAGTAGAATTCTCTTTGGATTCTTATGAAATCTTTTAACTTCTTTTAAAAAATATTAAAAATATTAAAATTTAAGAAAATCAGAATTCCTTTGAATTGTTCTGAATCCATTTGAATCCTCTTGAATTCGTTTGAGTTTTTTTGAATTCATTTGAGTTTTGCTAAACAAATATTTATCTTAAAAGTTATTTAAAACGTCAAGCCTCCATAATTCATCAATTTCAAATAGAAAAAGTTGAAATTTTTCTTTATTTTACAAAATGAAAATTTCAATATAATATTTTTTTTCATTAATTACGAATCGTTCATTTTCAATTTAAAAAACATTAAATTTAGAATTTTATTACTTTGAATTTATACCTATCCTATTTAAAAAATACTAATTTTGTAAACTTAAGTACCTTTTCGTAATTTATTAATTTAATAATAAAAGATTGCTAAAAAGATACATCATAAGAGAAAAATCAGGAAAAAAGTTTTTTTTTTCGGAAAATCCGGGAATTTTCCGGATAAAAAAATATTTGCAAATGTTTTGCAAAAAATTGCAAAAAAGTGTGCAGAAAACTTGCAAAAATTTGCAAAAAAATGTTTAATTTTACAGGTAAAAATAAAAGTGACATAAAATATGAAAAATTAAAGAAAGAAAATAAAAATTAATAAAAGAGTTTGATTGACGTAACCAATTTTTCAAAACAAATTGCCCTTTCACCTTCAACAATTGAATCACTGTTTTGTTCCGAGTAGCAGGGGTCCGCCCAAATTTGGACCCCGCGGCTTTCGATATTAATCGGTTTGCAAACGTGGAGCTGTTCTATTATACATCTAGACGCAGTTGAGATAATAAAGTGCGATATGAATCGAATATTATTACGTAAAAATGTTGTAAGCATCACTCCCGCTGACTTACATGTAGAAATATTTTTCTGAACCAATAACGCATGTTGGTCAAATGGTCACGTGACGCAATGATACAAAGAATAGTTACATCGTTTATGACTCAAAATAATTGGCTCACAGGCCCGAAAAATGGACCTTAAAAAAATTGGATAATTACAATGACCCCGAGATTGCTTTTTCAAAACTTTTAAATTTGTTTTTACACGCCATTCTTGGTATCCATTATTATTACCTGTGGGCAAAATAATTCTTTTCTGATTTAGCAATCGAATGTAGAATGGGTATATGAAGATAGGAGAATTTAATTCGAATTCATTTCTGATCTTCACTGGACCCAAGATGGATCGATTCGTAAGTTTCTTGACTTGTTCTTTATGTTTAAATATATGTCTTTGTCAATAATTTATCAGGTTTAGATTTGCATAGAAATCAACTGAATTATTTATAGGAATATTTGAAATTTCGTTGAATATCTGCAACCTGAAGACATTTGAATGTTTTTAAATTATTTTTACGAAGTTCTGAGGGGTTTGAGGATTTTTAACAGACTTTTTATAATTTTAAGGTATTTCAGGATATTTCGCGGAATTTTAACGAAATTTGTGAAATTTTAAGAGATTTTTTAAAAGAAGTTATGGAATTTTAAGGGATTTTATGTGTTTTGAAGTTTTGAAGAATATTAAGAGGTTTCTAAGAATTACGAGGGATTTTAAGAGATTTTTTAAGTTTTTTTGGGAAATATTATGGAGGGATTTCAAAATATTGTTATAATTTTTAAAAGATTTAGTATAGAATTTTAGAGGATTTCCAAAGAAGTAAAAATTAAAATTAAATTTCTTAATCTTTCCACGCATTAAGGGATATCAAAGGATTTACGAGATTTCATGGGATTTTCAGGAATTTCTTGAGATTTCATAGGATTTTAAGTAATTTTATGGGATTTGATAACATGTTAGGGGATTCTAAGTAATTTTAAGGGTTTTCACTATGTATCTTGTGGAATTTTAAGTAATTTGAGAGACTGTAATTTTAGAGGATTTTGAATAAAATTAAGAAATTTCAAAGGATTTTAACAAAATTGGTGATTTTCAAAAATTATTAAAGAACTTTACGATATTTTGTGGAATTTTAAGTAATTTTAATGGATTCAAGAAATTTTACCAACGTTGGATTTTCAATAATTTTAAGCGATTTCATTGTATTTTGCGTAAATTTAAAGGATTTAACGATATTTTAAGTAATTATAAGTAATTTTAAAGGATTTAACGATATACTGTCGAATTTTAAGTGATTTTAGAAACTTTTAAGGGATTTCAAGTAATTTCATTGAATTTTTAGATATCCTAAAGGTTCAGTGTGATTTCTTGGGATTTTGAATAATTTTAAGGGTTTTGATTATATATCTTGTGAAATTTTGAGTAATTTGAGAAAGTGTAAAGAGATTTTTAGGCATTTCATGAAACTTCATTGGATTTTAAATTATTTTAAGAGATTTCATGAGATTTCGCGTAATCTTGTATAATGTAAAGGAATTTTAAAAGGTTTTACGAAATTTATTGAGATTTTAAAAATATTAAGTGATTTCACGGTATTTTGAGGAATTTTATGGAATTTTATAGGATTTTACAAAATTGAATGAAATTTCAAATAATTTTCAAGACTTAAGGCCATGTAAGACTTACCCGATCCCTACCTTATCGACATTTTTTTCTTTGCAACGCTACGTCTACATTTATTGAGATATCAAATTGAAAATTTCTAAAATTAAAGAAAATATGCTAAGGTATGTTTATCTGGTTTTAAATTTTTGTAAAAATAAAAAAATAATTTTTCAAAAATTTTTTTTTACAAATGTCAATATTTAAGACCAGATAAACGTACCTTAATGCTTTAGCTTCAATTTCAGAAATTTTCAATTTGATATCTCAATGAACGATAGAAGTATCGATGCAAAGAAAAAACGTCGGTAATGTAGGGATCGGGTAAGTCTTACATGGCCTTAACGTTATTTCATAGGATATTATAAGTTATTTTAACGACTTTTGGGATTTCAGAGGATTTACGAGATTTCATTGGATTTTCAAGAATTTCTAGGGATTTCATAAGACTTCATAGGATCTAAGTAATTTTATCACATTTGATTTCAGAGATTTAATGAGAATACATAGGATTTGGAATAAAATTAAGAAATTTCAAACGATTTTACTGAATTTCATTGTATTTTGAGTAAATTTAAAAGATTTAACGATGTTTGAAGTAATTATAAGTAATTTAAAAGGATTTAACGATATGTTATCGAATTTTAAGGGATTTCAAGTGATTTTATTGAATTTTTACATATCTTAAAGGTTGTCGCGAAGCGAAATTTAAATTGTGAATATGTGCTGTCATTTGTTCATCAGCTTGGAAATTGGAATTATTTGAAATTGGTAATTTGATCGTCAGACGTGTAAGAGACCTTACACGAGTAACATTGTTTTTCTTAGACGCTAAATGAAAATAGAATTGTATCCGTGAAAATTGTAATGTATGTTAAATTTAATGTGTTAAGAACATTGGTTGGAATACGTGATCTAATAGTCCGGGTGTTAAAATGTCCATCCCGTATTAGGCTTATTTTATCGCGCATTCAAAGCAATGAACTATGTAAAAAATACAGTCCACTAGATTCTTTTAAAATCAAACTTAAGAAAGCTTGACATATAATTAATTGTGGTAATCTCAATCAATTCCTTAAAACTTTTCCATAAACATTCACCACATACAGCACACGCACAACTAACTGTGAGAAAATTTTAAGTGTGTGCTTCAACAAAGGTTTCAGTGTGATGTCTAGGGATTTTGAATAATTTTAAGGAATTTAAAAGAATTTTTCGAAGTTTGTTAGAATTTTCCGAAATTTCAAGGGATTTACGAGATTTTGTTGGATTTTCAGGAATATCAAAGGGATTTCATGAGATTTCATGGGATTTTAAGTAATCTGATGGGATTTGATCATATTTTGGAAGATTCTAAGTAATTTTAAGCAACTTGAAGATATTAAGTAATTTGAAGTACATTTATTTCGATAAATTTTTCAGGATTTCTGGAGATTATATTGTATTTTCAAAAATTTTTAAGAATTTAACGAAATTTCATGGAATTTTGAGTAATTTTAAGAGACATAATAAGACTTTATGATATTTTAAGTAATTTTAAGTAATTTAACGAATTTTACCGGATTTTGAAGGATGGTAAAGGGATATTAAAAAACTGTATGGGAATTTTACAAGATTTCATAGGATTGTCAGGAATTTTAAGGCCATGTAAGACTTACCCGATCCCTACCTTACCGACATTTTTTTCTCTGCAACGCTACGTCTACATTTATTGAGATATCAAATTGAAAATTTATAAAATTAATGCTAAAGCATTAAGGTACGTTTATCTGGTCCTAAATATTGACATTTATAAAAAAAATTTAAGACCAGATAAGCATACCTTAGTAAATTTTCTTTAATTTTAGAAATTTTCAATTTGATATCAATAACTGTAGACGTAACGTTGCAGAGAAAAAAATGTCGGTAAGGTAGGGATTTCATGAAATTTCATAGGATTTTAAATAACTTTAAGGGATTTGTCCATATTTTATGGAATTTTACGATGATTTATGTGATATTAAGTAATTTTAAAGACTTTGAATAGATCTAATAGATTTTATAAAATTTCAGTGAATTTTCAGAAATCTTAAGAGATTTAATGAGACTTTATGTGATTTTGAGTAATTTTAAGTAATTCTATGAAATATCAAGTGAATTTACGAAATTTAAAGGAATTTCACCAAATTTTTAAGGATAATAAAGGCATTTTAAGGAATTTTGTGAAACTTATCGAAATTCCTGAAGTTAGATAAAGAATTACAAGATTTTATATTATAACATATTTTGAGAGATCGAATGTGGCATTAGACATCGAGAATATTTTAGATATATTTGCAATCTCTTCTTTATTATTAATATAAATACAATATAATAATCATCATCTTTCATAATTTATATGCATCATATTTTGCAGATTTCGGGTTTACTTCTTCTACAATTGATGACACTTGGAGTCCTTGGAGGTGTGATTCAAGCCCCCTTGGATTATGATGACAATCCCAACTATAGTTTCATCTACAACGTGAATGACCAGTTAACAGGTGATTCGAAGAGTCAAACGGAAGTTCGAAATGGGGACACAGTGAGAGGATCTTATTCTCTGATTGAACCGGATGGTTCTCGCAGAATTGTCGATTATCATGCTGATTCCACTAATGGATTCAACGCTATTGTTTACAAAGAAAATGCACAACTTCAGCAATCAACTCATCCATTAACTTTTCTGCAATCTGGTTCACCTGCGAGAGAAACATTACAAGTTCAAGATCAAGATCAAGATCAAAATATAAAACCAATATCAAATCAATATCTTCTTGAAAATTCAAAGCAAATTTTCTTGTCGAATATTCAAGAATCTTTTAGCGACGATTCGAATTCCCAAAAAGTGATTTTACCTGCTTCTTCACGAAGAATAATGAATAAAGCAATGATCAAAAAAATGATGGAGATGCTCACTCCTGGATATGTTTCTCTTGCTGGAAAAATTGATGTTCCTCCCGGTTACAGTACGAAAAATGCTATGCGTTATAGATAATTAAAACATGTTTTGAATTTCTTAATAAAAATTAACGATTAATAATGATAAAGCTGTGTTTTATGTATACTCGTAAACCAACATGCGTGCGATTATTCTGTATTCCTTAATCTTACAACTTAAAATCATTCAAAGCCCAATCAGATTTAAAACTATAATGCCGAGATTTTTAAATGCAATTAAAATTTTTATAAATAAGTAATTATATTTAAAAAAATTTAAATATGTTTTAATGCAATTTTAATTAATGATCGAATTAATATTTTTATGAGTTAAAATATAATATTTATTAATAATAATAAAAATTAAATGTTCAGCATTTGAAATATTCCCGCGAAATATGACCAGCAAGGTTCACTGGATCACGTGACCACCCTACAAGAAAAGTCGGATTGAAAAGCATTCAAAAGTATTAAGAAATTTTGCACTTTTAATGCGAGGTTGTTGCAAAGCGGCATTCAATCGTATTAAGACAAAGTCTCCTGAGTACGATTCAATGCGATATAATACGAATTTTCTACTTCGCATTCAATTGTATTCAGTACAATTGAATTAAGATCGAAGTCTCGCATTAACTCGCATTGAACGTAGAATTTATCACTTACGTATTTAGCCGCATAAAACATGGTGTACACTGTATACGAACTATCGCAGTAAAAAGTATTGGCTTCCGGTCCAATGCGAAGTTATCGAAAAGCGGACTTGAATACAAAATCTCCTGAATGCGAAGCAATGCTTTTCAATCCGATTTTTCTTGTAGTTTATTACAGCTTTAATAGTTTATTTACAGCTGTAGTCCTGCAAGACTACAGCTGTAAATAAACTGTTTTTTCAAATGTCAGTGATATAAACGTCAGAATAAAATCGAGTCAGTATAAAAGTACACTGTAAAAACTAGTATCTTAAATGGAACCACTTTTGGGTTCCAATGGTGATGCAACAAACCAGAACTCCTACGGTGTGAAATTCACTCTTTTTCGAAAATGGATCCAAAGGAACCAAATTTTGTCGTCCAAAATACCCACATTACTTGACAGATGCAGTGTTCTCAAAGTTGGCTCCCTGCGCGCGCAGCGTGTGTTAGTGAAATTCTGCCATTGGCTGTAATGTGGCGCGCGATTCAAAATCGAATTGATTTAATTCGATCTTGAATCGCGCGCACATTACAGCCAATGGCAGAATTTCACTAACACACGCTGCGCGCGCAGGGAGCTAACTTTGAGAACACTGAACAGATGAGCAAAAACACAAACAAGTAAAAGAGCCTTTACAGATAACTTCATGTCATCAAAGGAACCACTTTTAGTAGTTCTTTACTTCTGATTAACACCCCGATTTTGACAGATTCTAAAGGAACCACATTTTCAACGGAGCTGCAACAGCGTGGAACCTCTAGTTTTTTCTGTGTAAGAAGAGAATTTAGAATGTTAACTTATTTATTCGTGATTTTGTTAGTAGCTGTTTATTACAAGGTTTATTTGATTAATTTGCTGTATCTATATTTCTTCTCCGGTTGCGAATCCGCGCGTTGACAAACCAGTCGTATTGTCTATTAAAGACTTGTTTTTCGGATCGATTAGTAAACCGAATGTGAAAGAAAATCGACACCAATTATCGCGGAACTAACATCGGCAATAACAAACGGCCACTTAAACTCGCGACGTAGCGATAAATTTAAGTTTAGCGGTAAATTTCCGTAAGTTTAGATTCTAGATTCATTAGCTGTAAAAAGTTCGTTCTTGCACTTTTTAACTTTTTCGGTGAGCCACTTATGCAGATAAACGGACAAATCGGCTCCAGTGTCTATATAAGGAAACATTTGCGAGAGTTCAGTCCTTCACATAAAATCGGCGATGTACTAACCAGTCAATGCTTGCCGAATTTATTAACGGCGTACTTTGTTCCCCGACCAAGTGCAACCACTGCGACACTTAATAGCACGCGTTCCTTGAATCGACGATGGTAATAGCAAAGTCGATCGCTTGACAAATCATTGCAGTTTTGCGATCGTCCAGGTGCACCACGAGAACGCGAACGGCTACGATCTTGAATCAGTGCGTTCACCTGCGCAAAGTCAATTTTTTCATCTGTTCCATGAATCCTGTCAAATCACTAACAGCGTTGACTTGTTTGTGCCAGTATCTGCGAACTTTAAAATTTTGTCGACGGCTGTCTCGCTGGAAGCTGCCATGACTGTTTGAATTTGCGATGGCAGGCATGTTTTCCACACTTCCAAAATAAATTCATCAGTCGCGTTTGCAGTAACAAGCGATTTGAGTCTGCGAAAAAATTTGGAGGGCTTTCGATCGCCTTCCATCAATTTGCGAATTTGCGAACTGTCCGATTCAGTGAACCTCTCGATCATCTTCGTCTTGATATCATTGTATTTGTCGGCGTCCGGTGGGCACTGTAAGATGTCTTCTAGTTGGTCGATTGCTTTTTCCGTTAGACAAGAAATAGTGTGGCAGTATTTTATATTATCGTCGGTTATTTGCGCTGTGACGAACTGCGCTTCAAGTAACATGAACCACAGTTTAATTTTATTTTCTAAGAAAGCGGGCGCACGAAAATATTGAGGCGCGTGCACGATTACGACGGGCGAAGTAACACCGGGGGTATTATTTCCAGGCATGTTGATGACACTTATAACACTTAAAAAGGTCACAGTTTTGCACTTAACACTTGAAGCTCGTCACAGTTTTCATTCACAAAGTTCACCTTAAATCACGTCGAGGTCACCAATTTAAAGTCCGTGAGTAGGTGAATGGATACACTTAGATGAGATTTAAGATATAATTATTTATTGTAATAATGTTTGATCAATTAAATACAAGTACAAGCAGTAAATAAAAGATTTAAGTTACGACGAGTCAGTTGTAGGCGAAAAGCCAATCTTGCTGATGGCAGAGATTTGACCGCCTCGCAAGTACAAGACCGAAAGGTGGAAAAAACCCCCAGCAGCGATGCCTCCACTCGGAAAATATAAAAGTCCCACCAATTAAGTCCGAGGGAGAGGGTAGCTGGGACCGATGGTACTTAGCCGGGCACGAACGTGCGTTTTCTCAAAAACCGTAGGATTTCGTTTTATTAGGGTTTATCATAAAAAAAAAGGTCTGGCGCGACAGCGACCAGACTTGACGGTTTAAGGATTATTGTGTTTGAAGAAGGTGTAAAACTTCTGCCAAACATGTGTAAAGAAGACGCACGCTACAGAGAGAAACCACTTTTTGAGAAAGGATCTTCAAGAGGAGAGATAGGAATTATGTCACTTTGAATTTTTTTGAAAATACTACAGCTCATACATTTTCTAATCGATTTTAACAAAATTTATAGGTCTTTTGAAGAATTTAGTGCACATTTTTCTGTAAAAATTTAGAAAAAAAAAATTTTAAGCTCGTATTGCTTCCTCATAGGGGAAGCTTTGTTTTCGATACATTTTCTAATATTTTTAAAATCGTTTAATTAAACTTTCCTCACGTGGTAAATGTCTAATACAACATTCTAATCAATTGTCCGGATGTGTGTGTGTATCCATTTTTTGTCGTCTTGTTAACTTGAAGGCAGTTTTAGATAAATTGATGAAATTTTTACGATATATTGGCACCACTAGTATCTCAAAACGTGCCAAAGGATTTTTCAAAATATTGAATTTAAACATTTTTATATAGATTTTGAATTTTTGTAAAATTGATTTTTCGATTATAACTTCTCAATTAATGAAAATTCAAAGCTTGTGTAAAGGAAAGAAAGATTCCTTGCGTCGAAATGAATTGATTGACCTGTATGGTTAATGAATTTGATTATATTTTAAGAAAATTATGATTATTTTTAATCTTGAAAATCTTGAATGCTTCCTCTACGAGGAAGCAAATTTATTTGCAACATTATCATAATGAGGAAGCAAAGTGCTCAAAAATGAGCACAAAAAAATATAAATATAGTTAAATGGAACACCCGAGATCGAATTCACAGCTAGTTTAAACGATTTTAAGAGAATTTAAGCGATTTTTATGAATCATAAAAGATTTTGTGAAATATTAAAGGATTGCATGGAATTTTCTGATTTGTACAAAATTTTGAGGATTTTTAAGGATTTCATTGAAATCTTAAGAGATTTTAAGGCATTTTAAAAGAATTGAAGAGTTTTATTAAAAATTTGTGCAATTTTAAAGGTTTTCATGGTTTTTTATGAGATTTCTAATAATTTTAAGGAATTTCAAAATATTTTTCTGATTTTTAAAAAATTATTATGTAGAATTTTTAAGGATTTCGTGCAATGTTTTCAGGATTTCTAAGAATTTTTAGATATTTTCACAAATTTTAACGAATTTCAAGAGGTTTCTAGGAATTTTAAAGGAATTTGACAATTTTTAAGTGATATTTACGAAATTTCAAAAAAATTGTAGGATTTAAAAAAGATTTAGTATAAATAGGACATTTCGTGAAAGTTTAAAGGAATTCGTGCAATTTTAAGAGACTTTTGAGAATTTTATGGAATTGTAAGAAATTCTAAATATTTTGAGGAAGTTTAAGATTTTTGAGAATTTCAAAAGATTTAAAAATGTTAACAGTATTAGTGCAATTCGTACCTTGATATATGTGTTGAGTTTATTTATAGCTTATTTAAAATTTTTAATTCAAAATTGAAACATAATCCGTATTAGAGTTTTTATTATGATGTTAGGGGTTCTAAATAATATTGATGCTGAAAATAATATGCTGGGAAGAATTTGCAATACCAAATTTAATTTTCTTTAATCAAGAAGTATCGTGAATCAAGAAACAATTAAAATTTAAGAAACTAGCAATTATAATGCTAGGATACGTATTACGTAATAATTAAGGTGACATAAGTAACACTATTCCGAAATACATGTAATACTATGAGAAAATATGAATGCAAGCTTGAAAAAACGATGATAATATAATCTTTAGTAATTTGAAAACGTTCTTCGAACTCTAATCACTCAATTTCATCGATAAATGTCACGGGGCAGGATGTGAAAGCATATCATGAATAATTAATAACGACGAACTCTATAGTTGTCTCACAGTGTTTATTCATGGTTCATATTACTGAATTACTGATCAATTATCTAAATACATATTTTAACTGAATGACTGGTGAGTGTGTGCGTTTCGAATAGAATTTCGCACACTTGAGACTTTCGAAACCAAATTTTGCAGAACGTTCTCAGGTCTTAGGTTTTTTTTTCAAATCTGAGGATTTTTTAAAATTAATCCTTATGTGTAAAAAAATGTTAATAAATAATTTTAAAAAATAAGTTATTTTAGTAAATATATTTTTTTTCTGTCGGATTGAGAAAATAAGATTGGTTTATTTTGCTTTTTGTGAAAATGTACACTATTAAAAAATAATAAAAATAATAAATAAAAATAAATAATAAACAATAAATAAATAATAGTCTAAAAATAATCATAACTAACGTATGAGGAAAACGAGTAAAAAAATATAAGGAAACTTTTGTTTTGCTCTATATAATAATTGAATGACTTTAATTTCCATCTAACGATGCACCTTATTGTTAGTTTATGGTAGTGACAATATTCTACAAATTTTAAATGATTTAATTAAACGTTTCTCTTTTTCTCAATGTTCACTGATAATATTACCGATAAATATTTTTCCTTAAATAACAAATTGTGGTCACTAAAGGCATAATTATCGGTTCTTATCTTTTCTTAGTAGGATCCCTGTTACATATATATACATATATATATATATATATATA